>JANTPZ010139959.1:0-11023 GCA_025593235.1 Vachellia pachyceras | reverse complement strand
GTAGATATTTTCCTATGGCTATGAACTGTGATATGGAGAATCCCAACTGAAATAAAGTTGACCTCACATACAATTTCACAGGTTAGGCTAGTGACCAAGTTGAGCCTTGCTTTCAATTTCATGATAAAAGCTATACCTAAATCTTCAAGTTTCCAACAATATTTTAAATCATCATTCATGAGATGCATGTGAAGTTCTTCATGGCTGCCAAGTCAAATTGCCTGAAGGGGTTATATTGCAACCATTAACTATACCTCCATGAGCTTACCTGTGAGATGTGAACTTCTATCTAACTTTGCTATATATATATATATATAGCGTGTGTTTTGGAAAATAGTTTACGGATTTTAAGAAGAATTTACAGTATCTAAAACGAATTTATAAATTTCGATATCGTTTTTATTGATTTTGAAATGTTTTTACGGATTTCAAGTTGGTTTTATCTTGACTTGCGTGCACCGTTTAGAAGAATTTTTTCCTAAACATGTACATAGTTCAAGTAATATTGAGCCTATTTGACAACATGGTGGAGAAATATTTTTACTATCTACACGGTAAATGTATGAAGGAGATCTAAATGGAATGCCAAACAAGCTCATTATCTTTATTGACATATGTAACCAGGGAAAATGGTAAACGACATTATCTAATTCATGTTAATATTTTCTATTTCTTTTATATAATTTACTGATTTGAATAATGTAAGAAATAAACATATTTTTTAAGTTATCGAAGACTTAAGCCGTTATTAAAAATTTCGACAAAGACTATTTAAGTGTGAATACTGACATACACATCAAAACGATTGCGGGGAACTTGAGGAAGCTCTAGGATTACAGTAGGATGAAGGAATTATATCTTGATGAACACCCAATACCTCATTGTTGCATATGGATGATTCAGATTTTATTTTTATTTTTATTCTTTTTTTCCACAAATAATTATTGTGATGGTAAACATAATTATTGTAATATGTATATATAATCTAAAATAAAAATAATATCTCAATTATTACTTTTAAAAAATAATTTTTTTATTACACCGGGTGTAACGTGGTCGACCCGCTTGGGTTGTTGGGTGGACCGGGTTACTCTTATTTTAAAAAAACTTTTAAAAAAGAAAATAATGATTTTTAATTAGAAAGAAAAAAGAAATAAAAAATAGAACTCTTTCTCCTTGTAGGCCTATTGTCATGTCTACATCTACTCATCCTCTTTTTTATTATTTTAAAATTTTAAATTTGGAAGTTAAAAAATAAAAACACAACCCCTCACCATATATATTTTGATATTTGTTAGGATAAATATTTTAAAATTATAAATAATGGTGTTACTAAATAAGTTATAAGTATGTGGTTAGTTTGGTAATTGTTACTTTATTAATAATAGAATTTACTACTTAATTTTTAAAAATTTTCAATTTTAAATAGTTTGATTGGATCAATGTATGATGAGATTTATTTTTTAATTTTTTTATTTCTTATCTATTTGACTTCCGGTTTAACTGCAATATAACCCACTGATTTTAACCCACTATTTTATTCAGTTCAATTACCTTGGATTAAACATTAAGAAAAATATTGTTCAACCGTGATTCACAAGGCCATCTCCATATATTGCTGACACGTCGTTCTCTAACGTTTACCACGAAAAACACTATTACGGACAATATCTCTTTTTTTGTCAACGAGAGAGAACATGATAATCTTGGAGCACCATAATTTCTGGGGAATCAAAGTGATGAGCTACGCTACCGACCCATTTAATTTTGATTATCCATATCTATTTTTAACAGGTTCAAATTTGTTTTTGTAACTAGCAATTTTTTCCATAAAAAATCATTATTTAAAAATATGATAATTAAGATATTAATTTTATTTTAGATTTTATACCTATTAAAATAATTTTTTCATAAAAATAAAAAATCAAATCTAGACCTTCTGCATATTTTTTTTTGTAACTTCAATTTTGACCCTTTCAACTCTGGAGAAACGGTATTGTTTAAATTAAATACACGACCATTTCTCCACTTGTTCGAAGTTAATGTTTGATGATCACATGCAACTAATTTAAATTTTGAAGATTGACACCAAAATGACGTCAATGTGGGGTTTTTTTTTATCAACTGTCAAGGTGGGGTTTGGAGTTATTAAATTTAGAAGAAAAAATATATCATGCTCTCTCTTCCATATCAAATATATAAGACTAAAAATAATTTTAGTTTGATTTTCAATATAATATCCCAATCTATTTTATTTCATAAATTTACAATTTTCTCAATGTACTCATATTGAATGCATATAGTAACAATGCTTTATAAAAAACAGTAGTTTTAATGCATATGATTAAATGAAGTATTTTGATATCACTAAGCACTTGATTAAATTGGAAAGACTGTAAGGGGTTATACCAAATTATTAAGATATTCTAAATTTGAGAGATCTGGAATGTATCAGTGTTAAATATTTGATAACAATAGAGCTTCGTTGCCCTTGTGTACTACTAATCAGTTCAATCCACATAGTTTTAGAATAATAATAGATGCTCCACGTAAAGAAAAATAGATATGGTATTTTAATTTATCAAACCAACTCATGTTGGTTACAAATAATTAATTTAAATATATTTTACTATTCAAAAATTAGTTACCCAACCTTTATATTAACTATGTAGTATATTATATTATATTTGAAAGTGACAAATTCTTAAATGTCCGATGATCATCAATTTAGGCATATTATGAGATAGTCATGAATAAAGAAAAGGAAAAAACAAGCAATTAATGCGCTCCAACTTAAAGAGGAAAAAAAATGGGAGTAGGATTAGATTGAAGCTCCCAAATGTGATCAATACAAGAAGATGCAAATACACAAGGGGTGTGTTTGGTAACGATTGCAGGGAATTCAAACATACATTCGACAGTATTTTTTTTCCTAAAACGAGATAATCTTTGGTATTAGAGCCAGGTTCCAGAGAAAGCATTTTCCTAAACAACCGAATGCCAAGTTGTCTCCTCGAGCTGATGGTCCAATCAAGATTGTGCAAAAGATCAACAATAATGCCTGTAAGGTTGAGCTACCGGGTGCATATGGCGTGTCTACCACTTTCGATATTGTTGACTTATCACCTTATCTTGACGATTTTTTTCTCTAAAACGAGATAATCTTTGGTATTAGAGCCAGGTTCCAGAGAAAGCATTTTCCTAAACAACCGAATGCCAAGTTGTCTCCTCGAGCTGATGGTCCAATCAAGATTGTGCAAAAGATCAACAATAATGCCTGTAAGGTTGAGCTACCGGGTGCATATGGCGTGTCTACCACTTTCGATATTGTTGACTTATCACCTTATCTTGACGATTTTTTTCTCTAAAACGAGATAATCTTTGGTATTAGAGCCAGGTTCCAGAGAAAGCATTTTCCTAAACAACCGAATGCCAAGTTGTCTCCTCGAGCTGATGGTCCAATCAAGATTGTGCAAAAGATCAACAATAATGCCTGTAAGGTTGAGCTACCAGGTGCATATGGTGTGTCTACCACTTTCGATATTGTTGACTTATCACCTTATCTTGACGATGATGTTGAAATTGACTCGAGGGCGAGTCCTTTCCAACCTGGGGAGGATGAAACATAAGAATAATATTTTTTTTTACCAAGAAACATAAGAATAATAATAGAATAATGATGGTGAATAATGATGGACAGTTTCATTTTCTAATCATAAAACCCCTTAATGCTTTTATAACCTATGAAACCCCCCATTAAGAGACTTAATGACTTTGTTGGCCTCTACCTAGTATAAATAGAGGCTTGTGGTTTTAAGCAAATGAGAACGGTGATAAGAAGCTTGAGAGCATTTTTCTAGAGTCTCAGTTGAGCTCTTTCGGTTTCTATACCAATCTTCTTCATATATTTATCTCGACTTATGTAAAAATACTTCTCTACCACATTCTTAAACGGGTTCAAGGGCTTCTTTGGATTAATGGTAAAAGCAACGTTTTCTATGCGATTTATGGTCTTATATCTTAAGTCGTGTTAATGTACTTAAGAAACACTACGATAAGATCAGGCAACAACATGGGCTCACATAATTGACCGGATTTTAAACGAGACGTGCTCACGTGTCGATGCACCCTCCACAGTATGCAAAGTTTTGTGTTTTGCATGCCATACTGGTAAACTCACAAATTCGTCCACACATACTTTTCTTTTTTTTATTTATATATCCCCACCGTCCACCGAATTAGCCAACCGGAAAAAGAAAGGGCGCAAGAGAGATAGCCCTAGCATATGATCGATCATAATCTCCAATCGATGATGGGGATATTGGAGGAAGCTCATAACGTGAGGGTGATCGGAAGAGGGAGACAGACGGTGGTTTTGGCCCATGGATTTGGGACGGACCAGTCAGTGTGGAAGCATCTGGTGCCTCATCTGGTTGAGGATTACCGTGTGGTTCTGTACGATAACATGGGAGCCGGCACCACCAACCCGGATTATTACGACTTCGAACGTTACTCCTCCGTCGAAGGCCACGCCTACGATCTCATCGCCATCTTTCAAGAGCTTCAGCTTCACGACTGTATATTCGTCGGTCACTCTCTCTCTTCCATGGTCGGCCTCCTCTCCTCTATCTCTCACCCTCATCTCTTCTCCAAGCTCATCTTACTCTCCTCTTCTCCAAGGTATACTTGCTTGCATCTGTATGTCCCTCTCTCTCTCTGAAACATTAATTGCACATATTGATCAATTAATGGGCAGTTAGATAATCAAGCTAAGTGGGAGGTTACAAGCTAAGTGGCAGTTAGATGATCAAGCTTATGTCACAATAAAAAATGATTTATTCTTTTAAGCTTGCAGTGATGTTAGTAAATTTAAAGATAACTAGTTGTGAATAACATTCACTTGTGTTGAGGAAACAGATAATGATATGCCATGGGGTGAGAATCCGATTCAATGCAGAAAGATAATGGGATTGGGACCAGAGGGATAAAGTGAATAAAGTGATGAGAGGTGGTTGGTGAACGACATGCTTGAATGCATCCTGATCATCATCAATAACAGTAGAGTGCCCCATTAATTGTTCTCTAGATTTTACAATATTGAATCATAGATACAAAATGATATAAGTAGTAACAATAATTTACGTATAGTAAACATTTTATTAATTAAAACTAACTAACCCTTAAAAAAATTCGTCCACTCGAGGCAATATTTTGAGTTAAAATTGAAATTAGATTGTCTTAGTTGTATAAATATTCATTAAGAGAATGAATTAATCTTTCTATAATTTCACTTTAACAACCAATCTCTCAATTCCAATAATTGCATAATAATATATCAAAAGAATCCTTTCTTGTTTTCTCATTTCTCTACTATCCCTATAATTAATCAAGGCAAAAAATTGAAAATTAACGTTCGTCCTTGCAGGTTTCTGAACGATGGGGACTATTACGGAGGGTTCCGGCAAGAAGATCTGAACCAACTGTTAGAGGGGATGGGATCGAACTACAAAGCATGGTGCGCCGGGTTTGCTCCGATGGTGGTCGGCGGCGATCTGGACTCCGTCGGCGTCCAGGAATTCTGCCGAACACTCTTCAACATGAGGCCGGACATAGCCTTCAGCTTGGCTCACACCATCTTCCAGTTCGACATAAGGCACATTCTCGGCCTCGTCACCGTCCCCTGCCACATCATTCAGAGCTCCAAGGACCTCGCCGTCCCTCTCGTCGTCTCCGAATACCTCCAACAACATATCGGCGCTAAGTCCATCGTCGAGATCACCCCCACCGAAGGTCACTTGCCGCAGTTGAGCTCGCCGGACATCATTGTCCCCGTCTTGCTCCGCCACATCCGTGAGGATATTGCCGACACAAAATGATTGTTGATCTTGATCGATCGCAGCTTCTAGGTACGTCGCCGTTTCTCGAATTGCAAAAGAATAGAAATTAAAACTGCATCATCTAAGCACTCAAACTTGGCAGAGAATACAGTATGTTAAAAGCCTTTAAGACTCCAATACAAGACTAAAAGTTAATATCAGATCAAGATGACCTTAAAATCATATACTCCCTCTCCTCCAATCATAGACACTAGACAAACGATACAAACGAAAAGACGTCTTATTTTTAAAGATTAGAGGGGGTAGTAACTTTAAGAATTCCCAACTTCCCCCACTCAACTTTGTGTTTCTTTTTCAACTGTTGAAGTTGCAAAATGTTGTAGATGGAGAGTTTTCGATTAGTTTTTGGAGTGGAAGAGAATTTAACTGTACGTAAATGATTTTAAGTTGAGATAGATTAGCATGTTGGGGAAGTAAATAAACTGGTTCTGAGAAGTGGCGTTGATTCTTGTTCTAGAACACACACACACACAATAGTGAAGGACGTACATGATCGATGAGCATGCTGCAACTACGCAATCCGAAAATAGTTTGTGAGCCATTGCAGCGTTACAAATATTTATGCGCGTTAATGTGCTTTGGACAAGCTTATTTACTTTACAAAAGTATGTTCAACAGTGTTTTTCCGTAAAATAAGATAATATCCTCTACATATTTACATCGACTTACGTAAAAGTACTTCTCTGCCGCGTTCCCAAACGGATCCTTTTTACCGCCGTTTTTATTTTTTTTACAGGCACAACTATCTTCCTTCAAGAGACAATCATGTTTGAAGAGTTGTCAGACACTAAATGTGAACAATCCTCTTAACGGGAATTTGTAGTATTATTTACTACTTTGTGAAGGCTAGTCATTTTCAATTGAACTAGCTCCTCTTGGTTGCTGCCTCTTTTATATCATTGACCGGAAAATAACCACTCACCATTGACCATTCACCTTTGATTAACAATATGATTTTCTATTTTTTATATATTATATTGATAAATTGGTATTATTTTCTATCCTTAATATAAGATACAATTGACTGATTTGAAGTGATTACAGAAGTTTAATAATTATTATATTTATTGTTTGTCTCAAAACTAATTTTTCTGAATTAACTAATACTAAATTTGATTATATATGTAAGTATTTTAGATATACATGTAACATAAGCTATAATTAATCTATTCATTGAATCTCCTTAATTTATTTATTCAACTATAATGTATGTTAAGGAGTTGTATTAAAGATATCCATGCATTTGTGTGTGCAAAGTAAATCTATAGAAAAGTATACTATTTACAAATGGCAAATGTGGTAAAAATAACTCGGAAGTTTTTATGAAATCGCACTAGTTACATGAAAATTATCGAGTAGTTATTTTAAATCTGGTAAGTTTTAAAATGGTAGATCGGTAGCCGAAATTCAACCTCTAACTGGAGCTTACATTTAAGATGGAAGAAGTATTTGAGAAAAAAAACATTGAATATTATGACCAAAAACACTACCACGAAAAACAAATTACTGGCTAGTGTGTGCGCGCCGTGGAGGAGCAGTCAGAAGAAATCGATTCTGCTTCCACACTAAGGCCATGTTTGGTTTGATGGAGGGGAAAGGGAAGGGATGGATAAGAGGGGATGGGAAGAGATGGAATGGTATAAGGTTACTTCGTTTGGTTTAGTTAGAGGGGAAGGAAGGAAGAGGACTTTTAATGATCTTTTGTTTGGTTCAGGAGGGGAAGGGAGGGAAGTTAATGGTCAATTTACCATTTTACCCTTATATGTTGATTTATATTTATTTACTTATACAATTTATTTAATTTAGTTTTCACTCATGAAAATTAATTACTAATTCTATTTAATTAATTAAAATAATTATTAAGGTACTTCTCTCATATAATTTATTTAAATAATTAAAAATATGACTTATATGTAGCTTAATTTCACAATACTTAATTTATGTTTAACTTACCACCTTAATCCAACTTATAACCGGCAAAATGTTCGAAGATCAAAGGATGAAGAAAGTGTTGGTTAACTAAAATGCTTCTAGAAAGCAGAGGAAAAAGTTGAGAAGCGATGCGTTTTAATTTACCAGGGTTATGGATGGAAATATAATAAAATTGATAAGGGTAAATTAGTCATAATTGTTGGCTTCCCTCCAAAAAAACCCCAATTTGGAGGGAACCAAAATAAGGGGAGGGGAGGGAATGAGGGGGTATATTTTAGATCCCCTTCCCTCCACAATTTTAAACTAAACAAGGGGAGGGATTCATTTTCCATCCCCTTCCCCTCAACCAAACAAGCCCTAAGAAGAACCAAATCATTCTTCAAAAGGACTGCCAAGTCATGCCAACACTTGAACGTGTATCATACAAAATCATGTTTCACGACACACTTTATAATAGTTAAATTAAAGGGTATATATTGAAAAATGTCATTTATCTTTTATGAAAAGAACAACATCTGACACCATAACAATTGTTGAGTGCAAAAATGCACACAATAATTTAAAAATGGATATAAAATGACCTGGCCATTAATTTGTCTTAACATCAATATTATGAAAACCGGACCAGACGGTTCAGACTGAAAACCGGCGAACCGGTCACTGGTCCGGTCCGGTTGGGCTTCTGACTCCGGTTAGGATTTACTCGGCCAACCCAGGTGCGACCCAGTCAATTTTTTTTAAAAAAAATTACTTTTTACAAAATTTATTAGGATAAAGGTGAAGTTGTTGGATTATAGTGTGATATGAACAATAGAAGCTAAGAAGTATGAACCACACAGCTTGAGGAATTATTATTTTCTTCATCATTGGAAGGCATATATACGTACGTCTGAAAGAAAACAGGGGGTGCTAAGATGAATGAAGACAACATGATTAATTATAGTGTAAGTCGAAGGATAAATCTATATACGCATTAAAAGAATACAAGTTGATGTTTTTCCACCTAACCTTCTATACTGTCATTTTGTTGAATGTTGATTGCTCTTGTCCCATTTGTAGAATACATGAAGGAGAATATTTTGATATTTGAAGGGGATGGAAAAGCAAAATGTGGGTAGGAAAAACAAAATGTCCCATTACCATATATATTTCGATATTTTGAAATAGTAAATAATGTTGGATAATAGATAATCTATAAGTATATTATTGATTTGGTCATTGTTAATTTATTAATAATGGAATTTATTACTTATTTTTTGAAACTTTCAATAGTTTGATTGTGTCAATGTGTGATAATATTTATTTTTTAATTTTTTATTTCTCACTGGTTTGACCCACTGACCCTTAACCCACTGCTTTGTCCGGTTTAGTCACCGGTCTGATTTTGATAACTTTGTTTAACATCCGTTAAGTCATGACCTTAAATGCTGAGGTTTCATCTACATGGAATTTATTGCCTAATTAAGTCATGACCTAAAATGCTGAAAAATCTCTCTCTCTCTCGATAAAACCCTAACACTCTCGAACAAACCCTTTACGTGCTTCTCTTTTCAATTTTCCCAAGCCAACTTTGCCATGCAAGCAAACACATCAGTATACTGAGTCAGACTTTTCAAACTCCCTTCGCCACCTCACCGGCCATATCATAGGATTTGGTCAAAGATTTTAAACACAAGGTCAACGTCAGAGAATTTAACGTCCATGGTATTTGATGTCCGTTTTTAATCATTCTATGCATTTTTGAACCCAAAATTATTTTATAGTACCAAATGCTCTTTTTGCAAAAGATAGATGGCACTTTTGAATATTTACCCTAAATTAAATTTGGAAACAAATTGCTACTGATTTCTAAAATTGCTAACTTTGAATAATGTGTGTCTGTGAGCGCACAAGCACACACGCTTTTAAAGAGAATAAAAATTATAACAAAATTGAGTCCGTTTAGGAACGCGGTAGATAAGTACTTTTACGCAAGTTGAGGTAATTATGTGGAGTGAATTATCTCGTTTTGTGGAAAAACACTGTTGAACGTGCTTTTGGAGAATAAATAAGCTTTTCCAAATAAGCACAATATGTGAAGGAGATTATCTCGTTTTGTGGAAAAATACATTTAAACGTGCATTTAACTTTTGGAAACTTTATTCCAAACAAATCCATTATCCCGTTATTCATCTAAAACAGTGCCCACCAGAACTGTACCTTTGTGCTCAACAACGAACAGATGACAAAAGGCACGAGCACGAAGATTATTAGGCAAAAACAATGCATAATCATACACTAGTTTTTGTCAAAAAAAAAAATCATATGTAGTAACTAAAAAATTTTGGGTTGTCTCGATATAGATATTTTTAAATCCCGTAATGATCTAAAATAATTATTATCCTCTTATGGTCAAGGAGGACTTCCAACGTAGTAGGAAACCTTTTCCCCCTGTTCCTTAGATACATTTAATGAATGGAGTGTATAACTTGATCTCTCGCTAATTGTACTTGGTAAAAAAGACGCTACTATAAGATTGATTGGCCTTTTAGACGGATTCCTTTCATCACCTGTGTTTAATAATTGATCTGTTCAGGAATACGGTAAAAAAATTTTTTTACGTAAGTTGAGATAAATACGTGAATGAGATTATCTCATTCTATAAAAATTACTGTTGAACGGGGTGATAGCTTTTCAAAAGGAATGCTCAAACAAGTCCAATGATTTATAAACTTACTGGCCGTAAATATTGGTTTTGCGGGAGAAGCTGCATTAAAGGAAGGGGGGTCCTACGAATATATCCTTCACCTGACGGACACGTGACGACTCAATGGATGTTTATCCTTTCACGAACGGATCTGAGGGGCTTGTGGTTTTTTTTGGGCCACCAGTCAGTCAATCACTAGCTTTGTTTTGTTTCGGCTGACACATAATCTTTATTATGGACTTAATTTTTTTTTTTTTTTTGGTAAAATACGGGGCTAAAGCCCATCATTTTATTTCATAGTGATCCTTGGGAAGCTAGTCCCAACAAAATCATTGTACAAATGAGTCAAAAGTCCACACGGGGGTGTATCTAACACATTAATCATATCTCTATTGCTACAACTAAAATTTGCTAAAAAATCCGCACTTCTATTTCCTTCCCTATATATATGTTTTATCTCTATATACTGGAATTTATCTAATTCAAGCTTCACTGCTTTCAGCAAGCT
>JANTPZ010139954.1:0-14176 GCA_025593235.1 Vachellia pachyceras | reverse complement strand
TGCTGGGCTATATAAACGGGTGCGCTGCACACCCTCATGAGAGCTCTTTTGAGGGAGAGGGTAATGGCCCCGTGACAAGTGGTATCAGAGCCAGCCCTGAGCCTTCGGTCTCTGGTGGACCCTCCGGACGCCGGCAAGGTTGCCGGTGGGCCCCGCGGCGAGGTCGCTCGCGGATTGGCTGGGGGAGAATGTCAAAGTCCCACATCGGAGAGGCTCGGGAGGGTGCTGGGCTATATAAACGGGTGCGCTGCACACCCTCATGAGAGCTCTTTTGAGGGAGAGGGTAATGGCCCCGTGACACTGGGTACCAGTGGAAACGGCATGTCATTTGCTGACGTACTAAACACTGACCCACATGCAAACGGTCCGTCGTTTTGATCTAGAGGCATGCTTGGTTCCTTCATGGGTTTTTCTTAGCATTAAACCCTAATTAGTTAAATTATGATGAATTAGTTCATTTCGTTAAATCCAACTCTCCTTGTTATACATTTATGGTGGTGTTTAACTGCTGCATTATGGGGGGAAAAATAAAAAGCCTTTGGGCTAAGGGCCTCTCCTTCTTAAAGAGAGCTTGTGGGTTACAGCCTGAGAGTGTGAATGTAGTGGGTATGTGAATCTCACTATGTCATCGTGCAGGCCTAGGTTAAAAATTAAATGACTCAATAAAAAAGATAAGAAAACAATACAGGCATGATTTAAAATAAGAGAAAATGGTAAGGACCTTCTGACTAATTTTTTTCAAGTAAAATTTTTGGATAAAAAAGTAAATGGAAAAAATTGGCAAAATGATACGTATTTCCTAACAGCCATGAGTTGAACTGTGGTGTAATTATCACTTACGAATAAATTATAAATTAAGTTAAAAAAAGTAATTTTTACTGTTAATCTAAATCTAATGACATATAGATTAACTTGTTTGCCTAGATAACAAAGGTAGATAACATTTAATTCCCTTCCCATTGTATGATGTTCATATAATTAAGGTTGAGCAACGAGCGGGATGGGCTGACCGGATGGCCACCTGTAGCCCATTTGTATATTTATTGTTAGGTTCAAGCTAGTCCGTAATTCGGTTGAAACCTGTTTAAACCCCATGTAAATAGGTTGGTCCAAACATGGTGATATCTGGGCGAGTTACGGGCTAGCACGTTTACATTTTTTTAAAAAAATATTAGCTCGATGGAATCGATGGGCGATGCAAGCAGGACAACGGAATCTGAGAGTGGAGACAAGGGAATATCACACGAGTGTTGAAAATAAATCCAAAAATTTACAAGACGATGGTGGGTCATGGGTGTCTCAATGTCTGAGACTTATGGTGACTGGTGAGAATGAAATGACTAATGAGAGATTTAGAAAAAAGATTCCATTATATATATATAAAAAAGACTCTGAGTGAAGCTAGCCATTTAAAAAAATGCTTCCATTTGGTGTAGCTAAGAGTCGAACCGAAACGTGTGGCATTTAAAAAATGCCTTTTGTCACGATTCATGAGGTTATGAAGCTTTGGAACGTCCCAGAATCTTCCAGAAGGCTCCCGAATAACCTTAGGAGTGCTAGAGAATGCAAGTACATTCTAGAGAAGTCTACACAACTCTAGCCTCAATATTTTAATATTTGTCTCCAGATTCTTCCATGGAGATATCTAGATATTTGTTAAGAGAATTCTAGAGAATGAATTGTAACCGGAGGATCAATTCGATCTCCGCCGTCCATTAAGGAGGTGGGAACATTCTAGTTTCAAGGGGAAGGCCTATAAATACCTCACCCTCCTCATTTGTAACAACAACCTCAAGTTCCAAAATCAATACTACTCTCACATTCTCCAAGCTCTTTCTCTTGCACTCAAGCTTTCCCTTTTCTTCAACTTTGCCAAGCATCCTCTTTCATAGAAAATAGGCTTACTTAGCAACTTCTAGTGAAGATTGTCTAAGTGCCGCATGGGTCAAAAGATTAGCCCCGTGACTGTTGGTATCAGAGCTAGGTTCTTCACAAGTCCCAAGTTCTAACCTTTGTGCTTGAAGGAAGGTATTGCGCAATGGCAACCGAGGAAGGAAATGTTGTTGGCGTGGAAGTGCCAGAGCAAGCTCGTGTACAAGAGGAGCAAGCTCATACCAAGTCCAAGCGAGAGCGAGGCCGGAGCAAGGCACCCGCAGGTGTTCCTTGAACCTCGTGTTACTAGCTGGAATCTAACATGGAGGAAGTGAGAACTACTATTGGGGGACTCGATAAACAACTCGGCAATCTCATCCAGGAGAATGCTGAGGTATTGCACGTTGCCAAGGCAATGATTGCAGAACTTGGCCGTAATTTGGGGGAGGACATTCGTTCCCTTACCCAGGATCCTGCTGATCTCCGCAAACACATCAGGGATGAGGTGCGAAGTCTACACTCTCAAATGAATGAGATCTGTCATGAGTGGGAATCTCATCGCTGTGTAAACAGCCCTATTAGTGGTAGTATTTCGAACACCACTTCTCAGGGTCTGAAAGTACCCAAGCCGGCAATGTATAATGGGGCTCGTAGTGCCACAGTTGTGGAGAACTTCCTCTTTGGCCTAGAACAATACTTTGAGGCCACATGAGTCTCTAATGACTTGATCAGAATCAACACTGCTTCAACTTTCCTTCAGGATGAAGCCCAACTATGGTGGCGCAGAAAGCATGTCGAGAGAGAAAAGGGCATTTTCACTCTCAACACATGGGAGTTATTCAAGTCAGAACTCCAATAGCACTTTATTCCCCACAATGCTGAGACGGAGGCTCGAGGTAAGCTCCGTAGGTTGAGACAAATTGGTAGTATTCCTGACTACATCAAGGAGTTTACTACCATCATGCTCGAAATCGAAGACTTGTCCGACAAGGAGGCTCTTTTTCACTTCCTGGACGGGCTCAAAGACTGGGCTAGAGTAGAGCTCAACAGGTGCAAGGTGCAAACTCTAGATGAGGCAATTGCAGCTGCTGAGTGCCTAATCGACTACTCTACCAAGACTGAGAAGCCCAATCTTGGTAAGAGTGGGGGAGACAAAGGAGGACAAAAGAAGAACTTTGATCGTAAGGATGGTGGTAAGTTCTTTGGTTCAAAACAGGATAAACCATTCCCAACCAAGCGTGATGCCTCAAAGCCACCAAAGCCATGTTTCATATGCGATGGTCCGTATTGGACTCGTGACTGCCCCAACCATTAGGCTATGAATGCCATGGTTGCTGAAATGAAGGAAAGGCGGGACAATGAGCAACAAGTCAACCTTGGTTCCCTCCAACACTTGAATGCATTGTCTGGACTCTTTTTCGCCACCTAAGAAGGAAGAAAAGGGTCTACTTTATGCCAACCTTGTCATTGAAGGTAAGGCTACCTTTTCCATGCTCGATATAGGAGCATCTCATAACTTTATGGAGGTCGAAGAAGCAAAGAGGTTGGGCATCCAACTGAACAAGGGGGAAGGCACAATCAAGGCGATGAACTCCCTAGCAAAACAAGTCCTTGGGATCGCCAAGGATGTGAATGTGAAGATTGGGGACTGGCAAGGTATGTTGGACTTTACTATTGTCCCTATGGATGATTTCAAAGTTGTGTTGGGACTTGCTTTCTTCTGTAAAGCACATGCCTTCCCGATTCCTGAAGCCAAGTCTATGGTGGTTATCGACTCTAACATGATTCGAGTAGTCCCCTTGAAGCGCTTGCAATCCAACACTGTGATTTCTGCCTTGCAATTCAAGAGGGGTCTCAAGAATATGTTGCCACCATATGTTCATTAGCCGAAGAAGAGGATGGCAAAACCCAACCACAGGAATCCTTGCCCCCTTGCATTCAAAAGGTGCTACAGGAGTATAAGCACGTCATGCCGGATGAGTTGCTCAAGAAACTACCTCCTAGAAGAGAGGTAGATCATCAAATCGAGTTGGAACCCAGTGCCAAACCACCTGCCTTGGCACCTTACCATATGTCACCTCCAGAACTTGCTGAGTTAAGGAGACAACTACAAGATCTCCTTGATTCAGGTTATATTCAACCATCCAAGGCCCCATATGGTGCTCCAGTCCTCTTCCAGAAGAAGAAGGATGGTTTGCTACGGATGTGTGTCGACTACAGGGCCTTGAACAAAATCACTATCAAGAACAAGTACCCGATACCTTTGATCGCTGACTTGTTTGATCAGCTTGGAAAAGCCAGGTACTTCTCTAAGCTTGATCTTCGATCGGGGTACTATCAAGTACGTATTGCCGCAGGTGACAAACCGAAGACAACCTGCGTAACGAGATATGGAGCATTCGAATTTCTTGTCATGCCCTTTGGACTGACGAATGCCCCGGCAACATTTTGCACGCTCATAAACAAGTTGTTCCACCCTTACTTGGACCAGTTCATGGTGGTATATTTGGATGACATCATAGTGTATAGCAATACTCTTGAAGAGCATGCTCAACACTTGGAGAAAATCTTCCAAGTACTTTATAATCATGAACTCTATATCAAGTTAGAAAAATGCTCTTTTGCCAAACAAGAGGTGGACTTCTTGGGGCATAAGATCAAGGAGGGAAAGCTCATGATGGACCCAACTAAGGTTCGAGCTATTCAAGAATGACGACCTCCCACCAAGGTCCCAGAGTTAAGATCATTCCTTGGTCTGGTAAACTACTACCGACAGTTCATAAAGGGGTATTCAACAATCGCTACTCCATTAACAGATTTGCTCAAGAAGAATAAGTCTTGGCAATGGTCACAAGGTTGCCAAGATGCTTTTGAAAAACTAAAGCAGATAGTCACGCAAGAGCCTGTTATGTTCTTGCCTGACTACTCCAAGCCATTTGAGGTACACACCAATGCTTCAGATTTTGCAATAGGGGGCGTGTTGATGCAAGAAAGGCACCCTATTGCGTACGAGAGCCACAAGCTAAATGACACAGAGAGGCGCTACACGGTGTAAGAAAAAGAGATGTTTGTCATAATCCATTGTCTGCAAATCTGGCGTCATTACTTGCTTGGAAGTAAGTTCACTATAATGACAGATAATGTTGCTACAAGCTACTTCCAGACACATAAGAAGCTCGGCCCAAAGCAAGCTCATTGGCAAGATTTTCTTGCTGAGTTTGACTACCGGTTAGAGTACAAGCCAGGTAAAGCGAATGTGGTGGCAGACGCATTAAGTAGAAAAGTCGAGCTAGCTACTCTCACAGCAAGCATGCCTCAAAATAATTTCCTTGATCGAATCAAGGAAGGCATGTCTCAAGACTCCAATGCAAGCAACTTAGTAAAGCTTGCTGCAGAAGGCAAGACTCGGATATTTTGGATGAATGATGGAATACTCTACACCATTGGGAACCGAGTATATGTACCAAGATGGAGCAACCTTCGAAGGGGTATCCTGAAAGAGTGCCATGATTCCATGTGGGCCGAACATCCAGGTATGACCCGAATGCTTACTCTCGTACAAAATCATTTCTATTGGCCACATATGCAAGAAGATGTCGAAGCAAATGTGAGGACTTGCTTAATATGCCAGCAAGATAAAGTTGAACAACAACATCCTGCTGGTCTACTCGAACCCCTGCCGGTGGTTGAAAGACCATGGGAAAGTGTCTCCATGGACTTTATAATTGCTCTCCCTAAGTCTGAAGGATGTGGGAGTATTATGGTGGTAGTCGACAGATTCAGCAAATATGCTACCTTTATACCAGCCCCAGCAGATTGTAAAGCTGATGAAGCAGCGTGGCTTTTTTTCAAGCATATCGTGAAATTATGGGAGATCTCTCGAAACATCGTTAATGATCGAGATCCTCGATTCAATGGGAAATTTTGGAGAGAACTTTTCAAACTCTTGGGGACAGACTTGAACTTCTCAACAAGCTTCCATCCTCAGAGTGATAGACAAACAGAGCGAATCAACGCTTTGTTAGAGCTCTACCTTTGACACTATGTGAGCGCTCATCAACGAGATTGGGCCAAGTTGCTTGATGTGGCTCAGTTCTCTTACAACTTACAGCGAAGCGAGTCGACAGGTAAGAGCCCTTTTGAGATAGTTACCGGACAACAGCCTTTAACCCCCAGCGCACTTGCCACACCATACAAAGGAGACAATCCGGCTGCCTATAAGTTTACCAAGGAGTGGCAAGAAGAAGCCGATATTACTCATGCCTGCCTGGACAAAGCCGCTCGTAAAATGAAAAAGTGGGCAGACAAGAACCGGTGCCCCATTGAGTTTCAAGTTGGTGGCTTGGTTATGGTGAAGTTACTACCGAATCAATTCAAGTCACTACGCAAGGTCCATAAAGGCTTGGTCAGGAGATATGAAGGTCCTTTCCCTATCGTCAAGCATGTGGGAAAGGTTGCGTATCAAGTACAACTCCCTCCCAAGCTTAAGATTCATCCTGTCATTCATGTCAGTCTCTTGAAGAAATACTACAAGATTAAGAGGATCCATCTCGAGGTATCTCCACGAGAGCACCAACGGCAGTCGTCACTGAATATGATAAGGAGATAGAAGAAATCCTTGCTGACAGGGTGATTAGAAAGAGAGGTGTTCTCAACTACACCGAGTACTTAATCAAATGGAAGGGTCAACCCGAATCTGAAGCCAGTTGGGAACGAGAGGACCTCCTGTGGCAGTTTAATGATCAAATCCAATGCTACAAGGAGGAAGGCGCGACGAGGGCGTCACGAAACTAAGTGGGGGAGAATGTCACGATTCACGAGGTTATGAAGCTTCGGAACGTCCCAGAATCCTCCAGAAGGCTCCCGAATAACCTTAGGAGTGCTAGAGAATGCAAGTACATTCTAGAGAAGTCTACACAACTCTAGCCTCAATATTTTAATATTTGTCTCTAGATTCTTCCATGGAAATATCTAGATATTTGTTCAGAGAATTCTAGAGAATGAATTGTAACCGTAGGATTGATTCGATCTCCGCCGTCCATTAAGGAGGTGGGAACATTCTAGTTTCAAGGGGAGGCCTATAAATACCTCACCCCTCCTCATTTGTAACAACAACCTCAAGTTCCAAAATCAATACTACTCTCACATTCTCCAAGCTCTTTCTCTTGCCCTCAAGCTTTCTCTTTTCCTCAACTTTGCCAAACATCCTCTTTCATAGAAAATAGGCTTACTTAGCAACTTCTAGTGAAGATTGTCTAAGTTCCGCACGGGTCGAAAGATTAGCCCCGTGACACTTTGCCCAACAAGTCAAGCAAGCTTTTAGTATCTTGAACAAAAACTAAAGATATATATATATAATACATATATAAAATATATAAAAATAAACGAGTGGGTATGGGCAACCCAAGAGTGTGCGTGTAACTTGAGGGTCGCCGTCGTCCGTGCTTGCTCCATCAATGGCACTCAAAAAATTGTTCATAGTACGAGATGCTCTTTTTACAAAAAAATAAATAAATAAAGGGTTTTTTTTACGAATAATAAAGGGTATTTTTTAAACCTTTATGCTTTAAATAATAGACATCTTTTTGCAAAAGATTGCCCTTTAACTGCACTCAAATATTGTTTATACCACGGGACGCTCTTTTTTAATAAAAGGTTTTTTAAGCAATATTTAAGCATTTGTATGCTTCATTTATAATTTTAATAGAATTAAAAATGTTACTTTACATTTTTATTTCTTACCGATTAAATATGAATTTTATTTTATGATTTTTTTTAAAAACAGTAAAGAAATGTCTCGTAATCATCATTCCATTCCTATGAACTCCATGGACAAAAGATATAATAATATTATTATATAGTGTATGGCTTTCTTGGCACTCCATGTAACCTTTAGCTTATGGGTTGAGTTAAAATATTTATTTTTATCTTTAGTAATATTCTTTCACTTCTTAACGTAGGATCAAATTACATTGTTAATTTTGTCTCAAGTGTAACACCTTAATAATACGGAAATTTATTGGGAGGTCCCAATAAAAAACTTATTTAATGAATGATCCCAATTTTAAAAATATTTATCAAAAGGTTCCATTGACAACATGATATATTGTCAATACAGCGCATGATGTTATCAATGTATAGGACCTCATGTTGTCAATAGGACATTTTGATAAATATTTTTAAAATTGGGACTATTTATTAAATAAGTTCCTTATTTGGGACCTCCCAATAAATTTCCCTTAATAATATTCAAATTAGTTAAATAAGTCTCACATTAAGGATAGCAGGAATATTATTTATCCTAGGTTCTTTGGCAGTTTAATGCAAACCGATGTATTCTATTATATATATATATATGAGATTCAAACTCAAATTATTAACATAATACATTTTTAATTCTCCCTTTAACTATAAGTGTATTTGAGAATTTATTAGGAGAGTGATTTTACGTAAATCAAGGTGAGCATGTGAGAGTGATTTTATCTTCATTTGTGTGTAACATGCAAGTATTATATATATTAGCCATAAAGTTACCACCTCCTCCCTTTACTAGCATTTGATTTTTTTAGAAATATTAAATAAATTAATTAAGTGATATATATTATTTTTTAAAATTAATTTATAAACATCTAATAACACATATAATTATTTTTTAATTTAAAAATATATATTATAATTAAATAATTTGTTAAATTTTTTAATCTATTCTTAAATCGCTAATGCAAGACCCAGAAATGGGAAAAGCATGGTTGCTATCCTTCTGTCACCAGTTGCTGGGGAAGGTTTGAGACCGAATTATGGCGAAGCTCTTCGAGAAGCAGGCAAGTCAATATGTAGATTCAAGGCCAACTTATCCTTCCGAGCTCTTCCGCTTCATCGCTTCCAACACACCGTCTCACCATCTCGCTTGGGACGTCAGCACCGGCAACGGAGAGGCTGCTCAATCTGTAAGCCTTCCCTTGTCCCTCTCAAAATCCTCATTACTCAACTATGTTTTCTGAATAGGTATATAAATTTAAAGTGATAGTCGCTTAATTGAGTTTTTGAATCCGACCCAAATTGATTTCAGTTAGCTGAGATATACCAGAATGTGATAGGCACGGATATAAGTGAGAAGCAGCTTGAATTCGCAGCAAAGCTCCCGAATGTGCGATACGAGTGCACACCTTCAATGATGTCGATAGAGGATCTGGAACAGAGGGTGGCGCCGGTGGGAACCGTTGACGTCGTGACCGTCGCTCAGGCGATCCACTGGTTTGACCTTCCGATCTTTTACCAGCAAGTGAAATCGGTGCTCAAGAAACCTCAATGAGTAATGGCTGCTTGGTGCTACAACACGCCGCGAGTCATCCATAATGTAGATGAAGTGTTTGATGAATTGTTCGAAGTGAAATTGATGCCATACTGGGATGCAGGGCTTGCAGTGTGGGAGGATAATTACACAAGCATCGATTTTCCGTTTGATCAGGTGGAAGGAGCGGATGAACAGGACCAATTGAGTTTGTGATGGAGAAGGAGATGAATTTGGAGTAGGGGAGAGCAAAGGGCGGGTTGGGCAGCCCGTACCCTAGCTCGTTACCCCCCGTTAAATGTTTCACTTAACCTCCTTTAAAATGGCTATGATAAATGGGCGAGTTTTGGACAGGTGATGGGCAGCCCGTTTAAGAAGAAGCAATCTGATTTTTTTGTTGATTATTAACAAGCAATCTAATTTTTTGGACACGGAAATAAGAAGCATTTAAAGTCAAATGATAAACAATTCCCTTAATCAGTGAGTCAGACAGTCTATAATCAAGCTAACTAAAATTCAAATCATGATGAATTTTTGTGTTGGTAAATCAACACATATACGGATATATCAGATGCTTAAATAAGCACATATACCTGATAAATAACGCCTCTGCTAGTCTGCTTAAATCAGCAATAAACTTGATAGCTGATGCTTCAATTCCTGAAGAACAAATTCAAATCAGCAAATATTTCCTGCAGTGCAGTGCTTAAATTTATGTTTCAGCAATGGCATACCCACTGGCATCATTATTTTCACTCAAAAGGTATGGGATATCAGTAACAGCAAAGGTGATGCCAAGTATATAACCCCATCCAACAATAATAGATATCCCAATAGCACTAATGATTCCTTTTGGTCCATTTCTATCAACATTCTTGTTTCCTCTGTCTAAAAGTAGGAGTTAAATAAAGATGAGGTTTAGTCCAAATCATCTGGAAATTTTATCCATCGGAGGAAATGAAAAGCATACAAGTTTCAAACGCGGAGAATCAAAGAGTTTTTTGAACTCCTTAAACATAAATTACAGTTATTAAAAAAAGGTCGTATAATTACTCATAGCATGAGAATAATAGTATTGACTCACCAATAAAGGGAACAAGATAAAAGTTTGGCCACAGATTATTAACAGGCTCTACGTAAGGGAAAATGAATTTCCAATGTAATATAACACCCAAGCTAGCAAGAAGACACAAGATAGCCCATAGCAATAAATGTCACATGTGGATGGGGGAAAATAACTTGCCATTTTTTCAAAGATATAGAGATATCTATCAAAACAACACTTATTAGGCTTCAATATCATACGCTTTATGCAGCAACAGAATCATAATTATCCAAAAGTTTCATTGCTTTCAGACACCAGACAGTTTAGTATTGCCAGATACTTTTGAGCTTAAGCCAAAAGATGAAGAAACAAGTAACTCTAAAAGAAGATAGTTAACTCTATTCAAAAGAACAGAAATCAGGAACCTCTAACATATAACTGACTCGAGCAAAAATTATATATTGAAGTTCATGGTAGGAGGGTATATTACTAAGAACCCTTAAAAAAAAGAGGCCACCAAAAAATAACTTGAACCTGAGGTACTTAAAAATTACAATTATTGTGAACAAATTTATGAACAAAAATAACCACTTGTGTAACAAAGCAAATGCATTGATTCCCTTTCTAGCCGAAGTCCCAACATGTTTTCCAGTACCCCTCAAGGGTTATTATCTAGCAAAATAAGTACCCCAAGGGGGACATAAGGAACATTTAATCTATCTGATGCGAACTGAAACACCCAACACATAACAAAAGAGGTCAATAAATCAGATTTCAGTTTTAGCTTTCCCCAAGTGGTCAAAAAATGGATTCTAAATTTACCAAAGAACTTCCACAATCAATTTCCTTCCAAAGCAATACCATATACCATTATCAATTATAGAATGTTCATATCTGACGATAAGGAAAACAAAAGTGCATGATCATACTAAAAGGAGAATATATACACCTTACACATCACATGTGCGTGTGAACGTAACATACCTCATTTGTCAAATTGACTATAGCATCTACTACAAGATTCTAGGGATCCCCCCTCCATAATAAATCTTTGAATTAATTTCATGTCAATTGGAAACCTCGCCACTGACCCAATGGCACCACCCTGAGTTCCTGATGTATATGTTAAAAGATCATGAAAATGGAACCTAAGCAACATATGGGGCAAAAACAACATTTAGCAATGAAACAAACCTAAGCAAACCGAAGACAAAAATGGAAGATGACTTGAAGAGCAGCACAGGCGACAGAGCAGAAGCAAAGCGATGGCAATGAAGACCAGAGACGAAGACGAAAGTCGAAAATGAAGACCAGAGACGAAGACACTGAGACAGAAGATGAAGACGTGGCGTTGTGCTTCAGCTGATTAGCTCTCAACTCAGCTCGGTAGTGGCGAATCTCTCAATTTGGCCAGGTTATTTGTCGATCAAATTCAATCTGCAAGGTTGGAAGCAAGCATCAACATCAAGCATTTGGGGTTGAAGCAATTTGGCCAGCCATAGAAGGCATTTTGGGTTCCAAACTTTGGGTCATTGGGGCTGAGGCTTTATGGGGTTGAGGTTTCTTTTTTAAAAAAAAACATATATGGGCGGGTACGGGCAGCCCGTTGGCATGCCCGTAGCCCGCCCGTGTATTATTTATATGGGCGGGTTCTTAGCCCGCCCGTGACAGGCCACCATTGGGCAGGCCCAATCCGGGGAATTTTCCTCAAATCCTGGTGGGTTTCACGGGCGGGTTCCGTGCTCTCCCCTAATTTGGAGGCTTACTTGAGGTACATGATGTCGATTTCGGCATACCAAACGGTGAATGAGAAAGGCGCTGAGATTCCGTGGGAGGATTACATTAAAATGTTGAAGAGTGCTTGGATTGAAGATGGATCTTACATCAAGATTTCCAGGTATCCAATTTTTCTCAAAATTGGAAAGGTGGGGGGTGACTGAAGGTTCCCAAAAAACATAAGCTTAAAAATCTTTAGAGCTACTTATTAAATCATTGATTAAGATTTGTAGAAAAATCAGGTAAAATTTCTAATATTTGCTAAGTTTTTTAACCCATACACTGTTCATGTTTGGGAATGCGGTAGAAAAGTCCTTTTTAAGCAAGTCGAAGTAAATATGTAGAGGAATTATTTCATTTTACGGAAAAATGCGGTTGAACGTGTGTTTGCTTTTTGGAAACGTTGTTCCAAAATTCTGACTACCATATGTAGTAGTTTGAAATCATTACCATTTAAATGGTTTTTAAGATTTTAGCTTCAGTTGGCAGGAAACGCCACAACCACCACCTCTACTGTCGGCTAAAAGCCTTTGGAAACGCATTCATTTGTTTGAATTTCTAGATTATAGCTCACCTGTCAGATTTTAACGCCTTCTCTTTTCTTCCTTATTTTTGGTATTAAGCGAATCATAGATTAATTTTATTACATTTCATTTTGCCATTATGTTTAAGGAAATATATTTAGAATAAAATTTAAGGTTAAATGGCCTTTTTAGCTGGAAGTTTTCACGGAAAGTGGTGTTATGAGGTATTGGTCTCGTTAGACCCTTATTGGTGTCTGCTTGGTTTCTTTTTTACTCCACCCATGGAACCTTTCTGATAGATGGGTGGAGAACAATGAAAAATATGGTGGGGGGGGGTAACTTTGATTCCTTCTTTCAATTTGTTTATCATTTAAGGTTTCAAATAAAAGCATTCTTAATTTTTTTTCTACCTCATTTTATTTATGTGTTTATTTTATCTTTGCTTCCTTCCTGTTTAAAATTTCCAGCCTTTTTGCCGTGTTATCTTTTAAATGAATGCTGATTGAATAAAATCTTCTACTGGATAAACGATGCCAAATTTCACATATCTCATTCATAGTGATCTATGTTTTAGTTATAGTCTTGCTTCTCTGAACTTCAACAAATGGAAGGGAAGTTCAGCAGAAGCACATCGTAGGAAAAATTATTATATTATTGATGGATGGAATTGCATATAACCCAAGAGGTTTCTCCTTATGCAGAGGAGGGATGCACAATTACTGAATTATAACATATCACACTATGGATGACTTACAGAACATATCAAAAGTATGATTTTTTTTAATAGTAAGGAAAAAATGATGTCAAGGTAAAATGACAGTCATTACTGTACTGGAAAAGAAATAGAGCAGTATTTAAGAACATAAACTTGTTATAAAAAAATGATTGAAATCAAAGTTAATTCTACATATGATGAAGCTCCCCGCGCTTTTAGCCAAGTAGGATAATCTAAATAAAGCTGTCCATGCTGTGCTGTAGGAGATGATAAAAACTTCCAACCATAAAGTCTAGAGATATGGCAGAGAAACAAAAAAAAAAAACAAATAGGATTTTAGAAAATATAAAATTATTTATTTTTCCCCATGTAGAAGTAGAACCTCAGTTTTTTCATTTGATCAGGATTTGGTTGATCAATTTCTCCAAGTTGATGTTGGAAGAACCATGAGGTGCGGTGGCTTCGTTTGCAATTTTCTGCCACTGCAAGACCTTGTTTCTCATTTCCTTCCCCTTCTCCCCTTCTATCATCTCATTGATGACCCTCTCAACCATTTCTCTCCTCACATTCTTATCAATCTCAACCCCAATTCCCCAATGGATGCAAGCATACCTACAGTTAGTATATTGGTCTCCATGGAAAGGCCAACATGCCATTGGAATCCCTGAACACATACTCTCTAACATCGAGTTCCATCCACAGTGAGTCAAAAACCCTCCTACTGAAGGGTGGTTTAACACTTTCTCTTGCTCACACCAACCAGCTATGAGACATCTATCTTTGGTCTCACTTAAAAACTCTGGTGAAAGAATTACTGACCTACCATTTACAAGGTCAGGCCTAATGATCCACAAAAAAGGTTTCTTGCTATTGGCTAAACCCCAAGCAAATTCATATAGTTGTTCTAGAGATATAACCGTGATGCTTCCAAAATTCACATAAATTACGGATTT
>JANTPZ010139952.1:0-11042 GCA_025593235.1 Vachellia pachyceras | reverse complement strand
GACATTGTGGAAATGTGTTTATGAGTGACATTATGCTATGGCCATATGCATTGATATGTGCTTGGTACACATTTTGCATTGTTACACATTAATTCCTATGTTTAAAGCATGTCATGCAAATTTTCATTTATGTTAGTAAGCTTTGCTATTGAGATTTCCAAAAATCTCACTCTCCCCCACTAACCATTTCTAGGTACAAGCTCATAAAAGGGTAAAGACAAGGTTATTGAGGCATGAAGCTAGTTTTATTATGCCTTCATGGATGATGTTTTGGATATGTAATATCATGATACTTTAGTTTCAAGTTTGTATGTTGTTTTGTAATTAAACCTCTACTAAGAGGTAAAAGCATGCTTTAAACATGGGATAATGCAAGTTTAATTATGAGTAAAGAAAGGAAATGAACAAGCATGCCTAAAGAAAGAAAGTAGGAAAGGTATGAAGTTGTAAAAGTAGTAGTGAAGTTGCTCAAGACCCCAACTTTGGGTTAATGTGAAATAGAGCAAATGAACTCCAAATGAGATGAAATTTTACAGAAAAATAGTTCACATTTCAAGATTTAAAACAAGTCAAAGAACACTGAATTTTAACTTTTTTACAGAAGGTTATGAAGTTCCAAAGTTTGAAGAAAATCACTGAAAAACCTGGGAAAATAGAAAAATGACCAAATGAACAGTGCTTTTTCATGAATTAAACTGTATTATTTGGGTAAGTAAATGACTCAATGAGTATTTTTCCCTTATAAAGGAACTTACAAGCTTCAGATAGAAATTAGAATCACTCAATTTCGATTTTTCTAGAATTAGTTATGAATTTCCAAATTTGGTCCAAAAAGCAGTGAATAGTAACTTTCAAAAACTTGAAAGTTTTCAAATTAAACTATTTGGACTTTTTAATCACTTTGAGGCTTCCCATTGATTCCAAATCAATATATAATGAAGCTAAGAGTAAAGTTAAGGTATGTCACACTTAGCAAGCCTGGTTCTCCTTTTGTTGTTCCATGGCTTTTTGCTATTTGGTGAGTCTCCATATCACTTGCATTAGGCCGCCCTATCCAGCCTGACCCATTATCCTTCAACATTTTGGGATCTGTAGTTCTCACCATTTTACTCTTCTTAATTCTTTAAAATGAACAGCTATATTAATATCTTAATTTTAACTTCCGTGCTCGCCGTTGTATTATGCAAACAATACACCATACTTATATTCACATATTTATCTTTTGTACCAGGCAGCAGCCCTAATACTTAGTCGTCCTGGAACCTTTTAAACACAAGGGCCTCAAGCCTTGTTAGGAATTCGAGAAAACAAGGGATAGGGTAACATAAAATATGAAACTTTGCAGCTCTCTGAAGTTCTAGATACCAATTTAAGCATAAAAGGGTCATGTATGGACTAAATTTGATTCTAAAACTCTGGAAATTCCAACAGAAAACTAATACTAACATGGCTACATCACCCTTGCTATCCATGCCATAAAGAAATCGCGTCCTCTTCAGGCAGTGGATTCCTGTAGCTCTCTATCTTGCGTTCGCAAAATGCTACGTAGGTGTATTTCCTTACCGAGATCAAAAGGATACTCTTTCTTAGTCTCGGACTCAGTCTCTAACTTTACAACATTAGACCCTATCTCAGATGGTTCCTTCTTTAGAGGACCTTCCCTTGTTGGTCTGATTGACCTTTTCAGCTTAGTAACAATTAGTTCTGTAAACCAATAATCATCAATCCCTCTTTTCTTCCCTGAGCGCTTTTCCTTCAGCATACCCATCCCAGCTTGTGGATTGTCTTCCTCTTCAACAGGATCCTCCATCTCTCGAGGATCATCACCATTGACTGAAGGCTCAGAGTGTAAACTCACCTCCAGGGTATGCGTATTATACTCCTCATACTCAGGATCAAGTGATTGTGTTGTCTTAGTGCTATCACTACTTATGCTTGGCTATTCACATTCATTCATTTCAGATGAATTTATCAATTACTCAAGCACAAGCCACAACTAATAAAGCACTAAACACATATCATTCACAAGTGACATTAAACACACATCCATGCAACATCTATGCAATATGGATGCCCAAAACCTTTACTGTGGGCCCATAAGCCAAAACCTGTGGCTCTGATAACACCAAATGTAACACCTCTTATTTTTCCCCTATCTCATCATATTAGATCACTTTATAACCACCATTGGGCTTTGGTTGACTTAAATTGGCCTTTTTAGTGAACTTGCAATTTTTCTTTTTCTTTAAAAACATTGTTACTGTTCACTGTCCCATTTTCCAGATTTCTGGCCCAACTTTAAAAAATCATAATTAATTCTAGAAAAAATGAAATTCAGTGGTTCCAATTTCTAAATTTAGCTTATTAATTTATATATAGGGGAAAAATACTCATTGATTCTAATCCTTGTCCAATTGAATCAGTTTATTCCATCAAGTTGGTAGCTCAAATGGTTACTTCCAGTTTTTCCCAGATTTTTCCCTTAAATTTGAAAAATCATATCTCATAAAATACACATCCAAATTTCAAAATTTATATCATTTTAAATCTTAGGATGTGTAGTATTTAACTGGAAAGTTTCAGCTCATTTAGAGCTCTTTTGCTATTTCTTATTGACTTTTGAAACAGGTCAGTTTCCAGGGCCTTTGGAGCCTGTTTGTTTTGAAATCTAACTTCTCTTAAAAATTACCAAAACCTCTTTTTGGTTCATAACCAAACCCCTATCATGCATGATTACTTCCTTATCATCCTTTAGCTTATTTAGTCCATTTTCATGCATGCATCATCACATATTCACTTGCTTCTTCACATAGGGGTTTATAGTTTACAACTTTAATAACTTGCAAAATTGATGGCCAACCATCAACATATTTACACAAAATTCGTCAAGCAAACATAATATCTTCAACCATCAATAATCTCATTCTTACCCTTGCTTGAGCTTCCACCTACATGGTTAGTTGGGGGGATGAGATTTGGGAATCCTAATAGTAAGACTTTCTAACACAATCATAACAAATAGCATGACAATCTAAGTGTGAATTCATAAAAGTGCAACATGTAACAATCAAATGCATATGGCCATAGCAAACAATAGCACATTTTCACACTTTCATCATCATAATTTTCTAAACAAGTCATGCATAACTTAGCACATTTCAAAAGCTATAAAGCTTAAGGTTAGAGGGTTTTGCTACCTCTTTAGCTTAACTTCCTTTTTCACTTGAGCTTTAAAGTGTTAGAAAAGGATTTGATCAAGAGGGGGTGAATTGGTCTAATAAAAATCTAGCACTTTAAATTCACATAATTGAAAAGAAAAAAGTCACCGAGAGAAGAGGAAAGATGAACACGAAGATTTATCTTGGTTCGGTCTCCTTGACCTACGTCCAGTCCTCAGAGCAACCCTGAGATTTCCAAATCCACTAACAACAAAGAATTGAGGCTTCACAAGCCTGTACAAATTGGAAATTCACTGTCCCTTTCACTTCCCACTAAAACAGAGTCTCACACTCTCTGTTTCTATCTCACTTTCTGCCCAGTTTACTCAAGGTCCCGACCTTGAGTTTCTTCACAGATTTACAAAGTATTTTTGCCACAGAAATCTCTCTCAAAAGAGTAGATGGCTAATAATGAAGCTCATAAAGAATTAATGAAGAAATACAGAGAATGTAGTAAATGCAGTTATGAATGCTCAGGATATTCGTTGTTCTTTTCTCTGTATTGAATGCTGGTCCTTTTATAGTTGAGAGGATCTTTAATGTCCGTTAGACTCCTTTGAATAGCCGTTACTCTCATCATCGACCACTTGGCTTCTTCATTAATGGCATTAAATGCTACTGAGTCGGACGAGGTTGAATGATGTAGAAGAACGTTAAAGTCTCCGAGCCTCAGACCATGCATGTGCTTCTTTCCTCATTTAATGTTTCAAGCTTCTGCATTTATGGGAGTAGTTAGAATTCAAAAATATCGTTACACAAATAAGGAAAGTAGGTAAGCAGCATAGGTTGAGTGTGTCAGACATAAAGCTGTCAGAATGACAATGCTCGAGCATAGCTTTCTCAATACTTGAGTATTGTTTGAAAATTTTTAAGTAAAAGTTCAGTGCTCTGATATAATGCTCGAGTATTATATAAAAGTGTTTGAAAAGAATCAAATACTCGATTAATAAATCTCAGTGCTTGAGTACTGATAATGCTTTCTAGAAATACTCGAGTATTCTGTGCAAGTGTTGAAGAATATAAATTTTGAGAAATCACATTACTCGAGTACTGGATCTTAGTGCTCAAGCATTAGTAATGCTGGTAGTGAATGCTGGAGTATTGTAATAGAGTATTGGTGAACAGTGAAAAATTTCAGCCCGATGCTCGAGCATTGCCAGTGCTTGCAGTGTTTGCTTCCAGTGATGAGGGCTAGGTCACAATACTCGAGTATTGTTAATCTATGCTCGAGCATTGGCTCTGCTGGAAGCTTTTACTTGAAGTATTACATGACAACACTAATAGAAGATTCAATACTCGAGTACTGCATTTGCAGTGCTCGAGCATTGGCTATGCTATTAGCCAATGCTTGAAGTGTCGTCTGATAGTGTTGAGAAAAACAATCAACACTCGAGTACTGAAACTTAGTGCTCGAGCATTGGCAATACTTTCAGCCAATGCTTGGAGTGTTGACTTGAAGTGCTTTCAGAAACCTCAATGCTTGAGTACTGTAAACCTAGTGCTCGAGCATTGACTCTGCTGTCAGCCAATACTTGCAGTACTTCATTGCAGCATTATTTGTAAGCTTTGTTTTAGCCTAATGCTCAAGTACTGACTTGCAATACTCAAGCATTGCCATTACTCTATGCCAATGCTTGAAGTGTTCACTCAAAGTATAGTTAAAAACTTCTTTTTAAAACACAGTGCTCGAGTATCATTTTCCAGTACTCGAGTATGGACAACACTTCATGACAATACTTGAGGTGTTGCCTGGAAGTACTAAATTTTCTTAAGTTCAAAACATGCAGTGCTGGAGCATTGAATTCCAATGCTCGAGTACTGTCAATACTTTGACAAAAACACTCGAGTATTTTCATGAAGCACTGAATCAGCAATTTGAATCTTGAGATTTAAAAAAACACTTTGCAATCTCTTAGCACATAAATTGCTTTATTTTGTTATCATCAAAACAAGGTATCAACATAAAGCTCTCTTGGATTACTTCCAAATGTGCTCTTGAAGGCCTCAACCTTCTAATCATGATACCAAGGCACATCCATTAACTTCACTTCATTAATCAAGCAATAATTTACAAAAACGCAACAATACTCCCTCTTGCATTTTCAAGACCCTACAAGTTCAAGTCTTGGCTTTCATGGTTCATAATGCTTATCAAATCCCTTTCCTATTTTTACCCTACACAAAACTTCATTTTAAAGCCATTGGAAGCATTATAATCATCAAAATCCCACTCCCTCTATTTCTTTTAAATTTTCGGAAAAACAGAACCTAAGAGGGAAATTTGGGTTTTCAACTTTTGCTCATGAATGCTTGTGTATTCTTGCTTCCAAACTCCTTTTCAAGCATTGTTTAACTCAAACACATCCTTTCCTACCAAAGGCCATGTGAACAGCACCTTCCCTAAACACTTAGGGTTTCCAAAAATTTCCACAACAACCAATGACACATACCAAACTACTCTTTACTACTCAAGAAAGAACTTGCAACCTTTTACTACCTCAAAAGCCTTCTCTTTGTCATTTTCCAACCTTGAAACCCTAACTTTTCATCTTCAAAAAGATGAATTTGATCAAGGAAAACAACCACTAGAAAGGTAGTAGAAGTTGCAAGGAGTAGAGAAATGGAAAGAGATTGTTTGGGTTGTTACCTTGCTTGAAAGCTCTCTTCTTTCTCCTTCTTGCTTGAAAATGGCATGACTTTTGGGAGCTTGGGAGGAGAGCATTTTCAGACCATGAGAGAGGGAGAGAGGTGGCGGCATTTGTGAGAGAAAATGGAGAATTTTGCTAATTAAAAAGGAGTGTACCAAGTTGTAGTTGTGTGATTGTTATGGTGCCACTTGTCCTCTCTTTATTTTCTTAGGGAAAAGTGATTTATGCCTTCCTTTATCAGCTTGGTTGGGCTGACTGGCTCCCTGGCACTCCGGTTACTTGATCCGGTGGCACGTATGTCCGTAGTAACCTTTAATTGTGTGACTTTCTTTTTACTTTCCCGGAGACTTTCTCTCTCATGTGGCACCATTCCCTAGCCCTCCTTGCCTAAGTGGCGTCATGCCTTAGCCCAAAGCATCCTCGGGTTTTCCTTGTAACTCATCAGGATTTCTTGATTTGCATGCAACACTGTAAAACGGACTTCCAGCGGCCAATTTGACTTAATGGCATGGAAAATTTCTATATTTTCCCTGATACTCTAGCCCTTTTCCGTTCCTCAAAATTCTTCCCGGATTTTCCGTAATTAATTTTCTAAGAAAATACTTTTTTCGGGGCTTTCGGGCACTGTTGTTCTCTATACTTTGAAACTGCCCATATCGAATACTGGCTAATAATTTTATTAAATACTTTAGGACCCAACTAAACTTTTCTCAGTTTGGGTCTCCAGCGTTTGAGGACTCCTGCTACCTCAAATAATGATTTCTCTGTCTTCAAGTCCTCTAAAAAACCCTTAATTACAAAAATGTCATTGCATTTTATACTTTGTCCATAATTACAAAAATACAACTATCTTTCTTACTTTTCTCATAATTACTAAAATGCCATCACTTTTTCTTCTCTTTCTTAATTCCAACCTTACCCTTGGTTGACTTTGACATTTTTGGTCAACTTTGACTTTTTGGTGACTTTTGACAAAATTACAAAATGTCCTTATTATTTGATGACATTTTATGCCCTAGGCCTTTTTAGTGAAAATCACCATTTTACCCTTGTCATTTAGGCCAAATGACCATTTTGCCCTTTAGTCATTTTTACTTAGAATCCTCAAGACTTAGTCAAATATAATCTTTCTTTTTCATAGGCATTTTACTCTATATTTTTCTTATCTATGGGTCTTCAATCATTTCGTAATTTTTCGGTTTGGCCTTTATTTCCATTTATGAAAGTGGTCTCTAGCAAGACATTGCGACTACCCAATTCATATGAGGATAGTTAACACAAGACAACCTTTCAAAGCAACCACATAACGTCTCTTTTATCACACGATATCTCGATCAAGGATGAGGCATAGATCATGTCATCCTCCTATTCATGACCATTACTTTCTCGATCCCTGGATAGTATGATCAAAGAAATGAAAACTCCTTTTCGTTACAGTATGTCCATACACAATAATCCTTAGCTTATGATTATGTTTGTGATGCAGATGCAAACGGTTTCTTAATTCAAGATAAGCTATGTACCTAATGCAACTACAAAATTTAAAACTTGTTTTTGGTATTTTCAGGCGGCAAAGAAAAGTAAGGCAGATTTGGATTAAAAAGGGAGTGTTATGGTGGGTTCCTCTTGAAAATGAATTAGGCCATCATAGTTCGTAAAAGATTAGGTAGAGTATCGAGTTTCGCACTAAGTTTTCGAAATCACTAACCCTAACAATTTGTATGGGTCTGGAGCGTCATACGATGATCTCCTTCTAAATCCCCACACGACTTGTTAGGTCACAAATAACATGCAATGAACTCCATTCCATGAAATCCTTGAAGCGCTCTTAGTGTGTGTATGGAAATCGCAAAGTGACAAAATCAACTTCATGCATGTTAACTCTAAAACCAAGCACAACTAGGATGATAGAAGAGAACAACAAGACTTCATTGAATAAGCAAAATGAACTCCATTTCACTTTGTCAATCACAAAACAACTCAGTACACAATAATCCAAGTTTGGCTTAACCGAGACCAAGTATCTACATACAAATCACAAAGTCCAACTCGGATTCTAAGTAATCTATAATGTAAATACAGATTGAAAGTGATTACTCCCCTTTCGGCACTTTGAACTCTGGCTCCCTCCATCTTCAAGAGCATGGAGATGTTCAGCTCCTCATATATGATGGAAACATGCTCTGAATGGATGAGTGAAGCATGATGAATGGATGGATGGTGAAGGAATTGGGTGAAGGTAGGATTTGGAGAGTGTGTATATGAGAGAAAAAATGAGAGTGTGTGTGTGTGTGTTCTGCCTTCCTTCCTCAGCCTCCTCTCTTTTCTTCGAAAATGACCTAATTTGGCATTATAAACCGTCATGGGTCGGATCTCTAAAGCTGGGTCGGGTTAATTTCCATCTGGAGTAAAAATTTGGTGCTGATACGCGATATTCGCTGCGGCTAACTTGTGGTTCACCGTGGCGAACCTCTCCCGAGAGTTCTTTGTCTGCTTGATTGAACTTTGGCCGCGGTGAACTGTGATTACGCCGCGGAGAAATTATCCAGAGCTACTTCCCTTGCCTTTTGCATGGAATTCCTGAAATGACATAACAAAACTTTGGCAGTATCATTTGCTCATTATGGAATTTAGGCAAAATAGCATAATTATTTATGGCACATGAACCCAAAATTGCATTAATCCAAATCAACAACTCCTAATTTCAACTTAAGCACAAAAAGGTCATGTATGGGCCAAAATTGACTCTAAGACTCTGGAAATTCAAGAAGAAAACTAATACAATTAAAGCTCAATCACAGACCCACACAAATCAAATGGAATTAGGCCTAATTATCCTCACGACAAGGCTAATGTCTCAATTAAACAGTCTCAAGAATAAAAAAACACAAAGAGTCAATTCAAAATTGCATCTACGCTTATCATTTGCTAATAACTCAAAAAAATGCATTTAACCGAAAGCTTTTATCCTTAAAGATCATGCATCAACTTCTCAATGCATTATCTATGAAAACCATGAAATCATAAGTTTGCTCAGGAGTATTAAAGGCAATAAGATAAGAGGAATCTTTATTTGAAAATTCAAACCTAAATATATTAGTATTATTATTTATTTGCACTGAGATTTCACCGCGGCTAACCATAAAGTTGGTCGCGGTGAACCACACCCGAGAGGGTGGTTCTGTGTGTAGGTGGTTTCGCTACGGTGTAACCACAAAATGGTCGTGGCGAAACACACCCGAGAAACAACTTGATGCACTATCTCCCTTCAACCCTTTGAGCAAAATGCGGCAAAAGGAAAGAAAATCCATGGACCGACCCCATCGTCTCTACCCCGTAGAATTGCCTTATTTTGACTACTTTCGCTGTGATGACCAACAAAATTGGTCGCGACGAAAGTGGTCCGAGAGCAAAAATGCATTTCTAAACCTCTGGAAAATCAAAAAATTTTGAAAAAATTTTAAGAAACTTGAAAATTTCCAAAGTTTTCAGTGAAAATAGCCAACATTTAACCTTCAAAAATTCCATTTGCATTTTTTTAAAAATCAAGGTAATGCTTGGAAAATTTTAAATCGTATTTCTCCCCCCACACTTAAATCGAACATTGTCCTCAATGATTGAAGGGAAAAAATTAACAGGCAGATAAATCGTGGATCTCACAAGCAATACCAAAAATTCATGCATGCATGCAATAGAATTCGGGGAAATGGCAAAGGAAAACATCTATATACATACAGCTGTAAAGCATAATCCACAAGAAATCCAATACAACTGTATCAAAAGTTCAACAAAACAAAGAAAACTAATCCTGTCCCTGCATGGCCGAGTCGCCCTCGGAATCCACATCTGCAGTAGCCTCCTCCTCCCTAGTCCCCTCCGCTGTTCCGGCCTCTCCAGATGGTCTGGCCCTCAAAGGTCCTGAACCATTAATATCGTCCTCCTCCGGAGGCAGCTAAAAGTGCAAGCTCTATACAAGCAGGGCGTCCATCCTCCTGCGATATCTCCACTCCCTCTCAAACTGCTGAAGTATCAAAACTCTGAAGTCTGGTGCCTGTGGTGCAGGATGTGACATACCTTAACTTAACCCTTAGCTTCATTTTATATTGATTTGGAATCAATGGGAAGCCTCAAAGTGATTAGAAAGTCCAAAAGTTTCAATTTTAAAACTTTCAAGTTCTTTGAAAGTTACTATTCACTGCATTTTGAACCAACTTTGAAAATTCATAACTAATTCTAGAAAAATCGACATTGAGTGCTTCCAATTTATATTTGAAGCTTGTAAGTTCCTTTATAAGGTAAAAATACTCATTGAGTCATTTACTTGCCCAAATGATACAGTTTAGTCCGTGAAAAAGTACTGTTCATTTGGTCATTTTTCTATTTTTCCAGGGTTTTCAGTGTTTTTCTTTGGAACTTAATAACTTTCTGTACAAAACTCCAAATCCGGTGTTCTTTGGCTTGTTTTAAATGTTGCAATGCCAAATAGTTTTATGTAAAATTTCAGCTCATTTGGAGTTCATTTACTCTGTTTCACAACAGGTCAAAGTTAGGAGTTTAACCAACTTCACTTTGATAAAAAGTCAAACTTTTCATTTTCAAACTTCATCTTTTTGAAACCCTAACTTCTAATCCTTTTTAAACCATATTTGATCATTCATTTAGGATTTTTTGGCTATCATATATCATCCATACATGTATGGGCTCATAAAACATATTACATGACATATATACATTCCAATGTTGTCCACATAATTACAACATAATCTCATGTGAATATCCATGTACAATTTCTTGCTTATGCATCAAAAACTTTCTCCTTACACTTGATGCACTTGTACCTAAAAATTGTTAATGGGGGAGGGTGAGATTCGAGGAATCCCAGTAGCAAACATTACAAACAATGCATGTAGAATGAATGCTAATGCATGATATGCTTGCCTCACTACTACAAATAATAGAATTTACCCCTATATTTTGCGCCCTTTCTTTAAACACAGGCGCCAAAACAAAGGCGGAGCGGGTGCGGGACTTTTAGGCGCCCTATATTTTTATCTAGGGCGCCTAAAGTTCAACGGGGCACTTTAGGTGCCCTACCGCGTGATATAAACTTTAGGCGCCCTACCTGACCCAGGTAGGGCGCCTAAAGTATAGGCGCCCTACCTGGGTCAGGTAGGGC
>JANTPZ010139951.1:0-12128 GCA_025593235.1 Vachellia pachyceras | reverse complement strand
TGTTAGAGTAAACAATAATAATTAGTATATGCTTGTGTATAATGCTTTACGGTATTGTTGGGTAGTGCTGTCACTATGCTTTACGGTATTGTTGGGTAGTGCTGTCACTGGTTAGTATCGTTGCAGCATGTTAGTTAGCATTGTGGTCCTGGTTTGTTACACCCTGAGTGGTCCCATTCTATTTTATATGTATTATTTATTAAGAATTATTCTCTCAGGGTTCAGGGACTCGATGTACTATATATTGTAATTACCAGAGCAATACACAGAGTATCTTTTGCACTGTTCACACAGATTTCTTTCTAACTTGAGAGGGTTATTTGAATACAATTAAAAGTTATAAATGGTTAATCTACAAAAAGAAGATACATGTAAGTAAAACAAAAGGAATAATCAAAGACGAAAGAGATGTTTACTGTAAATGTTCTGATAACTATATCCTCAAATTCTAAAGATCAACTGAATTGCTCACAAGTCAAAAGAATTGTGTATATATTGTTTTTAAAGAATTTTGTGTAATTTTGCTAAATAAAAATTGAGTAAACATTTTCGAGAAAGTACTTGGAAGCTAGTGATTCACTAAGAAATAACCAGATTCAATGGTAAAGAAATCATTTGAAGGGAAGAGCAAAGGTAGGAAGAAATTGAACCAATGTATTTAAACATGGACACGATCTGTCAATATTTGAACCGCCGACAAAAATCCTATCAAAAATTAAAGCCTCTTATTTATAAACGCACATAAGTGAAATGATCCATAAATTCGAGTTTAAAATGTGATGTTAATTTATTGGCAAAAAAATGTGATGTTAATTTAACTGCATAACTCTTCCTCCTCCTACTACTAGTAAGTGAAAAAATAAACTCATACAAAAAGTCAAAAAGAAGAGAATCACGCAATAAAGTTTTTCGCCTACTAAGCTAAAAAAACATGAATATTAGATTTTATAGCCTAATTGAATTGCAGGACTACGATGAATTTGAAGATAGAGGTCCGAAATAAATCAAATTATTTATGGCTCATAAATAGTACGCCTTTCTGGACATCAATTATCGGCTTTAAAATGTGGGGATTATTTGCCATCACCATATGTATATGCTTATATTGGTAATGCATCCATATATATATGCATGACATGGACATCTTTGAGATTTCTCCACGGTCATATATGCTCCACTTCCAATCCAATATTTTGATCATTTTCTGTGGCTTTAAAACCTTCATCAAAATTTCTTCTTGTTGTAGAACCTTCCTCTAATGGACTTGTTCTAAAACTCCAACTCATCAGCCATTGTCGGCTATATGTTTTTGCGAGCACAGCAGGCTTTTGCCAAATATGACTTTCAGAGTGAGCCAAAGCTAAAAGTGAAAGAATTCCAATTACCATGAACAAACCTGCAAAGCTATAAGTGGTAAGTTTGGAACTTTCATCATCTGATGATGATGAACTAGATAAGCCTTGGCCTTCTTTGTCCTTTTGATTGCTCCCAAAATATTTTTCTTCAATTTTGTCCATTTCTTCACTCTCTCTAACCTTTAATATGGCTCTAGAAAAGTACGAAGTTAAGTTGGAACCGTGGGGGAATACCTGAAAAATAATGTAAATTAGATAGACAAATTAAGAACAGATTACTCAAAATTATCCTAAACCGACAATATATATCTACAACTAGAGAAAGATGAACGCGCTATGAGACAATTAATCCTGATGTGCCATGGCAACACTAATATATTGTTGACATGATATAAGTTTTGGACCATCTAGCTATATTTAAAATGGGCAGAAGAAATTATATTTTTCTCATGCTAACTGCAAGAGGCCAAGAGCTTTCGAAAGAAGTTTAGATCGAATTCACACTCTTGTGATTTTTCTAAAATTAGCAAGTCTTCAAATTTGGACTAAAAGATGTGTAAATATCAAATGAACAATAGCTTAAGGATAGACATGCAAATTTTATCTTATGGGCTTTAAATAACGGTTCGGCTTAAATATGACACTTCCAGATTCGTGACAAAAGTAAAAAAATGATGGATGTGACAGGCCTGTTAAAGAAACAGAGATGAAAACTCACAAAAGCGAATCCATCAATGCGATGCCTAGTATCGACCATGGCATAATTGGAACCATATTGCTTGAGGAAGATCTTAACGTGGGAAGTATGATCAAAAATAGCATCGACGCCACCTTCACGGCTTCCTTTGTCCAAAGCCTCCTTATATTCTCTAATGTCAGGGTAGTTCTTCACCCTTGACTTATCAATCTTCACATGATTGACCAATAAACCTCCGATGAAAGATTCACTGTGGTATCCAACATTAACTTTGAGGTCCATTATAACGTCATTCTCACTGGGGTAACGGGGTTGTAGCTGATGTACTGTCAATATTGATGACAAGTTTGCCGTGTAACTTTGCATCAGCACAAATGCCAGTATCAACCACATCACCAACACAAACTTAGAGCAATTCTTGACCAATGATTCTCCTGCAGGTAGTACAAGAAACATTATTTTTATCAGCTTATTTCAAATGAATTTGCACCATACGTGGAAAATATATGATAAAAGTTTTGACTCGCTCCTAAAACACAAAAACGCTTATTTTCAGTGCTCTCAAACCATGATATGCTTTTCACTGAATTTAAGAGTTACCTTACAATTACAATTGTAATTAATTTAATAATATATACAGGGATATATATAGCAAAGTTAATAGGGTGCTCACTTTCAGGAAGAATTGCTTGTTCTACTGGAAGCCACAAGATAGAAACCCCACTGCGTTGTTTCTTATATGGTGAATTTTCAGATGCTGAATTTTTCTTGACACTGCTACGTTCCATGAAGAATATGGTAGCTCCTATGAAAATACTGAAGAAAGCAATAGACAACCACAGATCCCAACTAAAAGGTCGCACAAAAATCCACATATTCAACCGTGGATCATGGCGAACCTTCACTAACATCTTCACATCAGACGGTGCATATGGCAATGTAAAATCTACATAATTTGATCGATTTGCCACAATCGACACATCTCCCACCACAGCATCATACTGTTTAGTTATCAAAAATAACAAAAAAAAGTCAGATGTTGCTCTAGTTGATTAATGATTGTGTTTATCAAGTTTGAGAGGCATTTATTTCGGAACATGTTTCTGCAAGTCTAAAAAAGTACTTTTGCAAGATTCTCTTCCTAAACCGACATGGAAGAATAAGGCCAAGACTTTTTCATGATGTACTTTTAGTTTGATCAGTACATCCCTTTGGCGAAGAAAAGGTAATTCTAGAAATATGCAGACAGAGCAAGTTGAAGCAGTTGAGCAAAACTATTAATGAACTTCATCACAACCATTGATCGTAGATCAAAGTGTGATCATCAAATGAATAAAATAATATGTTAGAAAGGAATAAAATATGATATCATATTCATTTCTTTAATTTCCCCTTTTAATTTTTGTCATTAGAAATTATATGAGCAACCGATTCTCTGATAGCGCCAGCTGATAATGCATGTTTTCTAGAATTGCGCGGATAAGCGTTGATTTAACTTGGGCAAGTTGCATAAGGATTTTGCGCGGTAAGATTTTGCAGAGGAACCGGGCTAGGTGGAAATCATATAACAAATTTTGTAAGGTTAATTTATACACACACGCACAAAAGAGCCTACCTTATGGATGAAAGAAAGAGCTAGCTAGAAAAAATCTAGAGTTTTGGTGTAGTTGGGCTAAAATAAAATTTAAATTTTTATGAGTTTCCATCAATCAAAAACGTTTTTACTTTGAGGACTTGCCCAACTCCAAATCTCTTTGCAGTTTGAATGACTTAGTTTGATTAGGCCAAATCGAGCAAGTTTATGTAGAATCTTAAGCATATCGTTTGAGCAAAGTGATCACAGATCCTGGAAATTGTATCACTGCTGAAATAATTAAATAGTCAGCTCCACATTTTGTGAGCCTCACATGAATAGACAAGAGGCGAAAGACATATATTTTCTTTGCAGCTTGCTGGTCTCGATTTCAGCAGTCGTACTACAGTTGAGATGATCTCTCTCTCTCTCACGCGCAGACACACATGAACAGTACTATATATATATATATATATAAAAGAAGCTTGTATAGTTTCTAACCTTTCCTTCATAAACCTGATTGACGAGTTCGTCGTAATTCCCAGCACTGTTTCCATCTTCGTGTACAAAAGCTCTGAACTCGAAACAAATATTGAAATAATGTGAACTCCTTAGGAAAGCTATTGCAGCTTTGAAGACTTCAATGGAATAACCTGAAGCCTTGACGACCTGAATCTTATTACTTGAATTGAGTTGTAAATCCACAAACTGGGTGAAGCCTGATTTCTTTGGAAGTCCAATTATTAGCTTCTTCCCTCCCAGGAGTAAACCTGCAGAATCATCCCCTGCTCCAATCTCCGCTGTTAACAAGGCAACACAGGTACTTATCAGAAGGCAGCCATAATAGTAATTTGGGCTTGCCATATCATAATAGTGCTATATATGAGGCAAGAAAATGAAGAAACTAAACGTTAGCTCGTTTGTGAATGCGCAACTACCTTTATTTATATAATCAACTTATATGTGAATACCACCAGCATGTTGATGTTTTCGTTATTTTATTACCAGTAGTGTGCTTGAGTGCGTGCTTGTGTTCTTCTAATGAACCGAAGAGACCTTTAGGAAGCGAAATTGTTTGTCAAGGAAGGAATATGCTATATATATGTTAGCCCAACATCTTACGTTGATATTTTGAAAATAAAATAGTAATTTATCACTTAAGTTAATAAATATATGTTGTTTTTCCTGTAAAATAAAGCCGGACAAAACATAGGAAAAATATATACTGTACTATATGTTGAGAGATAGTTGGAATAAGTCAAAGTCATAATAAGAATAAGTCCAGGTCATGATTAGAACAAGTCAAGATCAACTTCGGTAATATATACACTCATATAGACACATACATACTATGGTAGTGTATAATTGCTTTATATTTCAATGGAAGCTTCATGTAAGTTATGGAAAGGTAACCTCAGATTGACTTCACCTTATTTAATTGACTTTCTCTCCATTTCCTCTCTACTCTCTCATGTCTATAATATTATATGGTACTTTCAACTAATTCATACAAATCAAAGAATAATAGTTATCTCATTAACTTAAAGTATGGATCAAATAATTATTGGAAATTGTGATCTAGGGGCCAATCATTATACCTCAGACATTGTTTATTTTAATATATTTTCTCCATTTAATTAGCATATGTTTTGCATGTTTGTTATGATAATTGCATCCATAGATGAATTATGGATATTGTCTTAAATGTCCTTGGTTGATTGTCTATAGGGGAGCATAAATAAAGTGAGACTAGCCTGACTTTGATAAGGTATGAAGATACGAGTCAAAGGCATAGGCATTTATAAAAATACAATATGTCTGCATGGATTAAGTCATTAGCTTATCTCTTATGTGATTACATCACAATGCCCTTTGACCTGAGATCATCACTGATTCTTACATGATAGTCGCTAAGTTTTGATTTAGTCAAAAGTTACCTTTGATCGGGTGATGATAAAGGTTATATTTGAGTTTAGGGGTCTTTCATGTGGAGGAATGTGAGTGATTAAGATGAGATTTATCCCTCACATTAGTTGAGAGATATTATTAGGCCCCTTGATAAGTAAATCTGAGAAATGTATGACCATATTGTAAAAAAAAGGAGTTTTTGTTTCCTTAATCAGACTACTCATGGATCGAGAAAGTAATGGTTAGGAATATGAGGATGACATCATCCATGCCTCATTCTTGACCAAGATATCATGTGACAAAAGGGAGATGTGGTTGCATAAAAGTTACATCGTGTTAACGATCCTAATGTGATTTAGGTAATCACAATGTCTTGTTAGAGGCTAATTACGACTTGTGGGCTAATGCTAAGATTAGCCCATTGCCAACTTCATATGGGCCTATATGGTCATATGCAAGAGCAGCCTAACATGAGCTTTAATTATAGAGTTTATTCGAATTTTATATATGGATATATATAAATTCGAAATGACAACAATATTATATGTTAGTTTCAATATTTAACTTATTTGATAAATTAAATAACCAACATTGATATTCATATTTAATTTATAAAGATAAATTAAATTCATTGGCTCATTATTTGGATTAATTATATGTATATGATTTGATCAAATCAGATTAATCCAAATTAGAATTATAAAATTCGAATTTCATATTTTGAATCTCAAGATTAATGAAGATTAATCTTGAATATCTTTTTGAAATTTAAATTTCAAGATTAATAAAGATTAATCTTGACTATTTTTTAAATTTAAATTTCAAAATTAATAAAGATTAATCTTGAATATTTTTTTTGGAATTCGAATTTTCAGATTAATAAAGATTAATCGTGAAGATCCTTTTGAAATTCGAATTTCAAGATTGATAAAAATTAATCTTGAAGATTAATAAAAGATTAATTCAAAATTTGAATTTTAAATATCTTTTGAGATCTTTATTTCGAATTTTAAAGATGAATAAAAGATTAATCTTGGATTATGAGGCTTTCTGAGTTTTATAAATATTATGGCTCATGAGTAAGAGAGGGAATGCAATTCAAATCTGACTGTGGGTCACAGAAATCCTAAATAGAGAGTGAGACATGAGAAACACTAGCACGCTGCGATTGTTGGAAACTATTCACATGGATACCAATAGAGGGGGACGATCAGAAATGTCGGCTCCTTGTGATCGAAACCAAGAACGTGAAAGGTCATGGAACTTGAAGAGATCCAAACGCAAAAGACGCTTCGAATTCCAAATGGGGATTAGAAAAATTTTAAATTCCACTGCGTGTACGTTCTAATTTCAACAATAATTTCTTATAAAAGGCGTCATATAATATACTGAGACACATGATGTAGTAATTTGATTTCCCCCATGAATTGAACCTGACCTTAATGTCTGAATTTCAACGCTCTATGTTAGACCTGTTTTGAGATCAATAAAATAATGTTTCATTATTATGATATCATTTAAGTGATTGATAATATAGATCTAACTCTTGAAAAGAGAACTTGTCAATTAATAAAAGAGAACTGGTCTGCAGCTACCGTGACGTACAAGTTCCCTTTTATAAAAACATTATCCAAATAGCAAGTTTACTCAGGTTTCCTAATGAATTTTCAAATGTCCCAATTTGCAGCTAACACTTGCGGATTAACAAAGAAAATTGAATTCAATTAATATGATCAATTTTCAAGTGACCCTTTTAAATTGAAAAGTTCATGTACTACTTAGTGTTTGATTTTAATATATATGATCAATTTTCAAGTTTGCAGAAACAATGTAAAAATTATATTTTTCTCTTTGAATTCTTTGATATTAGAATGGATTTGGTTAATGTGTTTATCAAAGTAATGAGCTCATACAATCCATTATATCTGGATCATTCGGATTTGATTTTTTTTAAAAACAATTTTTTTATAAAATCATTGTTTGTAATGATAATTAAGAGATTGATTTTATTTTAGATTTTATGCCCATTAAAATAAGTTTTCCATAAAAATAAAAAACAGATCTGGACCGAATTTGGATGTTCAGATCTAATAGGTTGGGGGAGCTCATCACTTTAGATGAGTACACTAGCCACTTCCTATTAGAACAGGTCGAGTAACCTTTGATACTCTACTCACCTTAATTGTGTAATATCCGTATATTTCCCATGAGTGAAAATAATGGCTAAGTCGGTACTTATGTGATGATTAAATACCCATAGATATAGAAATACAGGAAGGAAAATGCCTTTGGATAAGGAAGATTATGGGTGCCTAAATCCCTAAGCCTTGAGAATTTAAGTAAAGATGACCAAATGGCAAAATAGTCATTTGATATAAGTGACAAGGGTAAAATGGTCACTTCAATTAAAAAGGCTCAGGGCATAAAATGTTATTATATAGAAAGGACATTTTGGTAGTTTGATCAAAAGTCAACGGAAAAGTCAAAGTTGACCAAAAAGTTAAGGTTGACCAAAATGTCAAAGTGGACCAAAATGTCAAAATTATCCAAGGGTAAAATTGGAATTAAGGAAGAGTAGAAAAGGTAATGGCATTTTGGTAAATATGTGGAAAGTATAAAGAGTAATGGTATTTTCGTAATTAAGGATTTTTAGAGGGCTAAAAGACTGAGAAATAATTATTCGAGGTAGCAGGAGTCCTCAAATGCCGGAGACCCGAACTAAGAAAATTTTAGTTGGGTTATAATGTAATTAATAAAATTATTACACGGTACCCAGTGCGGGCAGTTTCGCTGTATGGAGAACAACAGTGCCCGAAAAGCCCGAAAAAGTATTTTCTTAGAAAATTAATTACGGAAAATCCGGGAAGAATTTTGAGGAACGGACAAGAGCTTGAGGGGAAATATAGAATTTTTCCATATCCTTGAGTCAAATTGGCCGCCGGAAGCCCGTTTTACGGTGTTGCACGTGAATCGAGGAATCCTGATGAGTTACGAGGAGAATCGGAAATGCTTTGGGCTAAGACATAGTGCCACCTAGGCAAGGAAGCCTAGGGAATGGCACAACATGAGAGAGAAAGTCTCCAGAAAAGTAAAAAGGAAGTTACCCGGTAAAAGGGTACTTTACGGAAATGCATGCCAACCGGATCAAGTAACTGGATAGTAATGGGATTAGCTAGCCTAACCAAGTCTTGGAGGCCAAGCTAGAGAGTAATGATGACAACTTTTTCACTCACCACAAGAGCTTGACACTTGGCACAATCTCCTCCCTTAAGATCAAAACTTGGTGGCCAAGTAAAAATCCTAACCATTCATTATTTCAAAGTTAAACTCTCCATCTGGCTCTCAAAATTTCCGCCACCTCTCTCTCTCCATTTGGTCAGATTTTTCTCTCCCCCAAGCTCCCAAAAAACGTAACTTTGCTCCCAAGAAGAAGAGAGAGCTCTCACACAACCTTAAGGTAATCACCCAAACAACCAACTCTTTCCATTTCTCTACTCCTTGCAACTTCTACTACCTCTCTAATGGTTGATTTCCTTGATCAAAACCCTCTTTTTGAAGATGAAAAGTTAGGGTTTCAAGGTATAAAAATGAAAAAGAGAAGGCTTTTGAGGTAGTAAAAGGTTGCAAGTTCCTTCTTGAGTAGTAAAGAGTAGTTTGATATATGTTGTTGGTTGTTGTGGAAATTTTTGGAAAACCCTAAGTGTATGGGGAGGTGCTGTCCATTTGGAAACTTGAGAGGGAAAGATGTATTTGAGTGGTATAATGCATGGAAAGTGGTTTGGAAGCAAGAATACACAAGCTACATGATGAAAAGTTGAAAAATCCAAACTCTCCTCTTTATTCTGCTTTTTTTGGAAAATTTGAAAGAAATAGAGGGAGTAGGATTTTGATAATTCTAATGCTTCCAATGACTTCAAAATGAATTTTTGTGTAGGGTAAAAATATGAAAGGGATTTAAGAAGCATTAAAGACCACAAAAGTTAAGTCTTGAACTTGTAAGGGTCTTGAAAATGCAAGAGGAATCTTTATTGCGTTTTTGTGCAAGTTTTCTTCCATTATGCTGTTTGGAAAATCATGTGCATATTATGACATGATCTTTAGGAAGTTGAGACCTCCAAGAGCACTTGGAAGGAATCCAAGAGAACTTTGAAGTTCAAGTAAAAAGGAAAGCAAAGCTAAAGGTAGTAAGACTACTAACTCTTCTAAACCATTTTATGAACTTGTGGTGAATGATGCATTAATCTATGACGTATGAACTTGCTGTTGTGTATGATATGTGATCTTGATTGCTATGGCCATATGCATGATAATGAAATATTTGAATATGTCACATGTACTTTGATCATTCACACATTTTGAAAAGTATTACATGCACATTCACAAGTTTTGTTAGTTAGTTTTGCTATTGGGATTTTCAAAAATCTCATTATTCCACAACTAACCATGTAGGGGCAAGCTCAAGCAAGGGTAAAAATGAGGTTATTGATGGATGAAAATGATGTGTTTGCTTGAGTGAATTTCGTGTAAATATCATGATTGATAAGCTTTACCTACAAGTGGTTGTAGTTTGTAAATCATAAACCTCACTTGAGGTAGTATGTGAATATGGATGCATGCATGCATGAAAATGGGCTAGGAAGGATAAATTATGATAAGAAACCAATCATGCATGCTAAAGGCAAGTTCATGAACCAAAAAGAGGTTTTGGTGAATTTAAGAAAAATTAGTTTTCAAAGCTAAAGGGTTCCAATGGCCCTGAAAACTGACCTGTTTCAAATGACGATTAAAAATTTAAAATGAGCTCTGATTGAGCTGAAAATTTGCAGTTAAATACAAGACATCCTAAGATTTAAAATGATATAATTTTTTAAGAATTTGGATGTGCACTTTAAGAGATATGATCTTCCAAAGTTAAGGGAAAAACTGGAAAAACTGTCAGTGACCATTGGACATTGCCACGGTTTTGAAATAAACTGGTTCAAATGGACAAGAATTGGAATCAATGATTATTTTTTCCCTATAGTTAACTTAATAAGAAAAATTTAGAAATTGGAATCAATCAGTTTTGAATTTTCTAGAATTAATTATGATTTTTCAAGTTTGGGCCAGAAATCTGGAAAATGGGCTTGCGAACATTAACAACGTTGTAAGAAATAGAAAAATTTTCAAGTTTACTAAAAAGGCCAAATTGAGTTATCCAAGGCCTAAGAGTGGTTCATAAATGATTAAATAAGTAATTATAGATGGAAAATAGGAGGTGTCACAGTTTCAACAAGATTAGTGTTTAAGGAATTAAACTTTTAAATCTCTTAGATTTGAATGGAATCATCCACTGTGACTCAGTTTTTTATTAGGATTCCTTAATTCGTGTTTTTTTTTCAAAATTTAAATATTTTCACATAAAAAAGGCCCATATTTTTTCAACAGGATTAGTGTTTAAGGAATTAAACATTTAACTCTATTAGAATTAAATGGAAATATCCACTGTGACTCAGTTTGGAATTAGGATTCCTTAAATTGTGTCGTTTTTTCAAAAAGTCAAATATTTCACATAAAAAAGGGCAAATATTTTTTCAAAAAGATTATTATTTAAGAAATTAAACATTTAACACTCTTGGATTTGAATGGAAATATCCACTGTGACTCATTTTTAAAATAGGATTCTTTAAATCGTGTTGTTTTTTTTTCTAAAAGTCAAGTATTTTCCCATAAAAAAGGGACCATTTTTTTCAACAAGATTAGTGTTTAAGGAATTAAACATTTAACTCTCTTAGATTTGAATGGAAACATCCACTGTGACTCATTTTTTAAATAGAATTCCTTAAATTGTGTTTTTTTTCAAAAAGTCAAATATTTTCACATAAAAAGGGTCCATATTTTTTTTAACAAGATTAGTGTTTAAGGAATTGAACATTTAACTCTCTTAGATTTGAATGAAATCATCCACTGTGACTCATTTTTAAAATACGATTCTTTAAATTGTGATGTGTTTTCAAAAAGTCAAATATTTTCACATAAATAGGACCCATATTTTTTCAACAAGATTAGTGTTTATGGAATTAAAATTTTAGATCTCTTAGATTTGAATGGAAACATCTAATGTGACTCATTTTTAAAATAGGATTCTTTAAATCGTGTTGTTTTTTTAAAATAGTCAAATATTTTCCCTTAAAAGGGCCCATATTTTTTTCAACAAGATTAGTGTTTTAGGAATTAAACATTTAACTCTCTTAGATTTGAATGGAAACATCCACTGTGACTCAGTTTTTTATTAGGATTCATTAAATCATTTTTTTCCAAATTCAAATATTTTCACATAAAAAGGGCCCATATTTTTTTAACTAGAATAGTATTTAATGAATTAAGCATTTAACTCTATTAGAATTGAATGCAAACATCCACTGTGACTCAGTTTGGAATTAGGATTCCTTAAATCGTGTTGTTTTTTCAAAAAGTCAAATATTTTCACATAAAAATGGCCCATATTTTTTGCACAAGATAATTGTCTATGGAATTAAACATTTAACTCTATTTGATTTGAATGGAAACATCCACTGTGACTAATGTTTTTAATTAGGATTCCTTAAAATCGTCT
>JANTPZ010139949.1:0-10508 GCA_025593235.1 Vachellia pachyceras | reverse complement strand
CATAGATTTTACAAAAGTAAAGGGAATCAAGCAACATTACCAGCAGTATCCCACAAACCCAAATTGACAGTGCTTCCATTAACAACCACATTTGCACTGAAGTTGTCAAAAACAGTTGGCACATAATCCTGATACCAACGCAAGGCATTGGAGAAAATAAAATAAGGATTCTTTGCCTTTTCCAATAAGCTTTCAAATATAAAATCATTGCAGAATCTTTACAGACTTTTCACCAGATCAATGATGGCATTAAAACACAATTGCAACATCTAAAGAAAGAAAACGCAAAATATTAAGCTAAAAATCCCACCCTTAGTCCATTTACTTCTCTAAATAACACCCCATACATGATTTCATTGTTCATAGAAAAGACAAAGTTCGTGAAAACAAAGGCTAATGGGCCAAACCATATGGCAAACGTTGATTAATTCCTTGCTAACTTCCAAAAAGCCCAAACATTTTGTAGAAACATATCTAATCCTTTTTATCCGTTGAAGGAGATAACAAGCATCATATTGCAAATCCCCCGTAAATTTTATTTCAAATAAAAGAACAAAATGACGGAAGACTTGCCACAAAGAAGAGCGAAAGATAAAATTTCACTTCAATATGTTTTAGTTATTTCTCTGAAACAAATGCAGATAATATTAAAATAAATAAAAAAGGAATATCTAGAGTCTTTTATGTATAATATTATATATCAACTTACAATATCATTTATCATCATATCCATATAATATTAATCTTTCGTTTCTATAGAAAATGACATGTGTTTAATATTAATTTGGTGCTAGGCAGGTATTAGAGATAAGCATTTTATTCATAATGTTTTGATAAAATTCCACTCAATGAACCAGAAGAGTTAGTGGCTCAAACAAGATCAAATTACCCAAGGTTAAAATAACACATTTAATTAAAATATACAAATATTCATATATAACTCTAAAAAGAGTAATATTTAAATATAAAAGACATTAATGCATAAGTAAATAGAATATTCACGTATAAACTACCCATAATGCAAAATGTGTGTTTGGAAACTCCGTTGGAAGAAAGAAATTACTGCTTCTGAAGTAGTTTTATGAATTTCGAGATGGTTTTTATGGATTTTGAAATAGTTTTGTCTTAACTTATGTGCACCGTTGAGGAAAATGAGTTCATAAACAAGCATATAATGAACTGTTATTTTTCTTTTTTTAAAAAAACTCAAGGTTTTGCTCAAGGCTTAGAAAGGGAAAAATAAAAATATACAATATGTCCAAAACTCTCGATGGGACAAGTCAGGGAAGTTATTCATGGTCTAAGTAGCTGAAATATCATGCCTCTAATGTTATTTTCTTTATTTATTTTTTATTTTCTAGTCAAAATTAAAAAATTTTAATTATTTAATTAAAAAACTATTTTAGAGTATAAACAAACAATATGTTATTAAAAAAAACTATATCTTAATAATTATAATAATACCCAAAATATAAATTAAAGCAAAAATTTATGTCAACAAAAAGCTATAAAAAGGACCACTTATTCAAAAACAATTGAAAAGACTCTATGTTTAATGATCAAGCAAGCATCACGAAGGATCTGGAATACAAACCAAACATTACCAAAAGGACAAACAGATGATCAGGTAGACAATGGCTTTGTTTGGAAATCCGTTGGGAAAACGGACACAGATTCCGATGTACTTTATGTGAGAGGAATTTTGTCTCGGCTTGCGTGAGAATGGGTTTTGGGAGTCAGAACGAGGTTTCCAACAGGAAACCAAACGAAGCTAATATTATTTTATAATTATAAATGAGACTATCTAAACAAAAAAATATAAAAAAGCAACTAATTTGTTTTTTTGAAAAAAAAGAGAGGTACCATAGAGGCATAGATGGACAAAAAGACATATCCTTCCTTTTGATTTGACCCTCCCATCTCATGCACATACCTTCTGTTTTTTTATTTAAAGTGGCAGACCATAACCAACATGGCATTCATGTCATTAGCCTATAAGGCCACTGGTTAAGTTTCACATTTTTCTTGATCAAAGTTTCATATGGCTCAAAACTCTGGGTCATGTGTGCAATATAACAAAGATTAATGCATCAATGTGGAATTTTTCAAAAGTCAAGGGGCATCTGCACACCCTGTTTAGACACATAGACCAAAAGGCCAGTAAATTAAAGAACCAAATTTTATATTAGTGGTAAAGTTAAATGATACTTGTGGTAAGCAAAAGCCAAATTTCATCTCAGAGAGAAAAATTAAAGATTAGAAACATGGAAGGAACAAAAAAAAATGGAAGAAGAACTCAGTGGGAAAGGTGTTGCTGGTATAGGAAATTAGCAAACAAGTTTTGCCCCCAGCTCCATCCCCAACAGTGACGCACTTTGTGAATCTAGAAGCGCTCATACTTTTAGAGAGACCTTTCCTCGTCAACCCCAATAATCCAATGCCTCAGATCTTCGCCTGAGGACCAAAAAACAAAACCGCTGCTCAAACTTTTGTTGATTTTGCTGCCTCAATTATGCATATGTGTGAAGCACAATGAAACACCAGAGAAAAGGAACAAAACTTCCATAAAATTGAAAGGGTGAATATAAAACCAAATCTTTCCCTAAAGAATTCGAACCTAATTGAGAGATGCAGGAAGAGGAGGGGTTGATAACTCCCCATTTTTAATATAATTTGAGATACAATTTGATATAGTTGGGGAGTTATTAATGCAAAATAAAAAGATTTATGAGTGATTTTGATAAAATAGGAACTTATCACATGATTTAGGGATTTTATTGCAAATATAATAATTTTAGAAACATTTAGGATTAAAGGAAAGAACAAAATAAATGGCTCAGCAGCTCCCAACGTTATTTATTATTAATAATAATAATATTATTATTATTATTATTATTATTATTATTATTAGTGCATCAGAAGAGAACGGCGTCGTGTCTGGAGTGAAGAAGCAGCTGACCATTGGGAGCTGCTGAGCCACGAGAAGTAGGAGCAACATTTTTTAGCTGCTGGAACAGTTTTGACGAGCTGGAGGCGAGAAAAAAATAGAGAGCGACAGTTTCGGACGAGAGACACAAAAGCAGCAACAGTTTTGATAGGAGAAACCCGAGATCTGAGGCACGAAAGGCGCATAACGAAAACAGAATGCCGAGAGGAGAGGAGTTTCTTTTGGCGGCACTGGATATTAAAAGAGGTGAAGAATCTCAGCGGCACGAGGAGCATAGCTGAATGCACACAAGCTGGAACTGGATAGCTGAAAGCGTCTGTGGACTGGAGTATTGTTACGTGGCGATTGCATTCTGTATTCGGTTGGGTAGTTTGTTAGGAAGTAGCACGTGGTAACCCATGCCATTAGTGAGCTGTTACTGCATTAGTTAGATACTCTGTTACTCAGTTGTAGGAAACGAAAGCTGTAATCAGTGGGCACAAAGACTCACTATATATACATGCATATGCGTTGTAAGGAAGACATGGAATTAAGAAATCAATCGTTCGTTTCTCGCTTTCTCCTCTTTCTGTCTCTGTTTCGCAATTGGCCGTACCAAATGGTATCAGAGCCATTTTCGGCGATGGCGCCGGAGCCTCGTCGCTGGGATTCTCTCTCGGCTATGGCTGCTCCTCTGCAACTCTCAATGCTCTGTATAGCTACAATCATTGCGGTGCTTTTCTCACACACGGTGACCACCATTGCCGGATCGCAAGCAAGCTCCAACCCTTCAACTGTAGTGTTAACGCCATTGCTGACTCCACAAAATCTCCAAGATCGCTTGCTCTTCTCTTACACAGCCTGCCTCGCGCCAATCTTTTCTCACCTTGGTTTTTCGGAGCTTGCACCGGTGGCTCCTTCACACTCAGACTCAACGCATCTTGAAGAAGCTCTCATTCTTGCCATCTTCAAGAAAGCTATCTTCTCCGTCATGAAGAAGCTCTCGATCTCACCATCAATGGTGTTCAATCTCCGACCATACGCCATCGTCAATGCCGTTAACTCAATCTCTACTGAGGTACTAGATTCCATGGACACTCTACGGATTCGAGGATTTAGACTCTTCGGTAACGCCATCAACGCCTGCTTCTACAGCAGCGCCGACGCAAAATTCTTAGCCACCTCCGGCATATCTTGGAACCTCGATCGTGTTAACCAAGCGTGCCAGTGGGTCGAGCAGGCCATTGTCTTCCAATCGTAGCTTCATTCACCACAATCGGTAGTTTGCGATGTGTTGCTCGAAGTCGACAACGAAGAACTGACCGTCGAAGAGAGAAACCTCCTCTCTGTTGCCTATAAACACGTCATCAGTGCCCGACGTGCCTTCTGGCGTATCAAGCTCTCTGACTCGATGCCGTTAGTGATTTCATCTCCTTTTCCTAGGTATGTAATGAGAACGTCTTCGTATGGTTCAATCTCAATGGATGCGGCAACCTCTGATTCTAATGGTGTGACCTCTTTGGACGACCGTTCTGAGTTCAACATGGGAGGGAAGCTCTTCGAAACGACGATTTCCACCATTCGTTATGGTGATCAACACATTCCGCCAAGCTCAAGGCAGCCAGTTACACTCCCGGAGGCTGGCGCAGAGGTCGGAGACAACGGGAGTCTTCACGTGACGGCGAGGAGGTCCAACGCGTCGAGAAGGTCGCTCATGATGACAACTGAGATTTACGGCCTGAGCTCTTCTCTGAATCCGACGCCGAGAGGGTCCAATTTCAAGCACGTAGGTTCCTACTCAATGATAGGGTGCTCAACGGGGCCAAGACATTCAAACATCACTGGCTCAGCCGAGCTACACTCCGTTCAACCATCGAGACCATCAAATTTTGAAGAAAACTTCATGGTTCCAATGGCGGTCCAGACCCTGAGCTCTACTCGCATGGGGTTCTATCTTATCCATGGGGGCTCACACTTAATAACGTGACGGTATTGCCTTGTTGAAGAGCCTCCTCTGTTCAACCCAACATCCGCGAAATCGTTATGCTCGCCCTCAGTTGCACTATGACGGAGGGCATGATTGCCTCCTGGGTTAAATCTGAAGGAGGTATTCTCTCCAAGAGCGAGCATGTCGTTGTGCTCGAGATCCCTGAGGCTGTACACTCTCGTTTTGAGCATTCACTGGATGCTTATTGGCTGGCGGACAATTTTGTTGATATCATCAAAAGATACTAAGGCCTAGAGCTTGGTATTGAGCATTCTGATGCACAGACGGTAACACTTGCCGGACTTATGCATGACATTGGCCACGGGTCATTCAGCCACAAGCTTGAGCGACAGTTCCTTTCCCAGCTCCTAAGTGGCTCACCATGGTCTCATGAAGAAATGTCCGTGACGGTGATTGATTCCATTGTTGACTACATTGTTTTTGACACCCATGCTTGTAGCCTAGGGTACTACCTTCAGCCTGACAAGTTGATGGAGACGATACAAGTTATGGATGCCGAAATTTGTTCCCGCGCTAAGGGTTCTCTGACTATTCACAAGCTAGTTGCGACCCGAGCTGATCAGATAGTCTATACACATGCGAAGGTGGAAGTGCTCACTCAGCAGTCCCCTCCACCGGCTAAGATGGTTTTTGCTACAGTCACCTTCCAGATTTCTCGTTTGGTCCCACCCACGCGTACTCCTGCTGTTGTAGAGGCTGCTGCTGGGATCACACCCTTCCGGTCACTCAGGTGCTGATTCACTGGAAACACCCACGTGAGGAAGACGCTACGAGGGAAAATCGATCTATCATTAATCATCAATTCCCTGTTTTTTGGCTTAATGTATTGTCGTGTTTTTCAGCCTCCCATCCTTGAGGACAAGGATCTGCTTTAGGGGACCGAAGAGCTGGAAGAGTTGTTGTAGTGGGCGTTTCGTGAAGCAGCAGTGTGAACCAACTGAGAGTCGAAGCCGTCGCTTGAGAGGAGACAAGCTGAAGGCATCGTTTGGTGTTTCTGCTTTCTAAATTCCTTTATCCTCTCTTTGAATTAAATTTCTCAATGCTTTGCTCTTGTGATCAAAATGTTGCGTAGCTAAATAATTTGTTCTAGGATTATTTTGAACATTTGCATGGATTGAGATTGGATAATACTCTCTTTGGTGATTAATGACAATTATATGTTAATTTTATCTTGTGCCTAATGCTTCTAATTGATTGCCATCACTTAGATTGATTTGTTCAATTGAATTAAGCTTGAGAGAGTTAATTTAATTACAGGACTTAGATAAAATTATGCTAGACTTGAAGTTTAAATAATCAAATGGATAGTTTGTTAGTAACATAGAGATATAGTTATTAACATAGTATTGTCATATTAAGGTTGTTGCATAACGATTATTTTCCTTTAACTGTAGCAAGAGATTGTGCATGTGAAAGGAGGATATTAATTTGATTATGACTTGAGAAAGCTTAATCAATTACTTTTTGAACCTTAGACAAACATATAATGTCATTTAATCACTAATAGAGTTGTATGTATTTAATTCTCATGAATTGCATTGGTGAAAAATAATTCTAGGCATCTCTCATCGCTGAATTAAAACTCCAATTTGACTTTCTCATTTTATTGTTATTTTCCATTGAATTAGGTAAATCTTTAGGACATAATCACTCAATTGATCCACTCAACCTAATTAATCACATAATTGCATTGATTATCTCGTTTGTGCGTTAGTCCTCGTGGGAACGATATTTTTATACTACTTGCAACCCGTACGCTTGCGGTAAGCTACAAGGCGAACAACGACTTGATCTAGTGGAAACTTAATTTGATCTAGTGGAAACTTAATTTGACTTGGGTTACAAAATAGGAGTTGTGTATTGCTGGCACTTGAATTGAGAAGCCGGAGGTTCGAGATGCTGATAGAGAAGCCGCTCTTCGGTGTGTATCCATGGCTCTCCTCGCTGAGATTCTTTTGTTGTCATTTCATGTTACATGGCATAATGTCATGTTACCATATATATCATCTGATAATATGAATGTGTGATGCAGTGAGATTAAGGAGAGGATCAAGAAAACAAAGGATGACAAGAAGGCAAAGAAGGCAGAAGTGATGGCCAAGGCACAAAAGGCTCAAGTAAAAGTGGACAGCGGTCAACTAGAAGAATGCAAAACTGCGATAGAATGTTTCTTAGGTTTATTGTACTAGACGAGGAGCTTCATTGAAAATTCCTTGTTTATGATCTTCATTGACAATTATTTGTACAAAAAATTATGTAATTCTATATTTAATCAATGGTTATTACGTGCAATTCTGCTGTGTCCATTGAGTTGTGATTTATAAGTGTATAATGTCTAGGTTATGAGTAGTTTTTGATAATGACAACAGTCTGGTGTTGACAACATGTGGTCCTTATCTCGACAACACCATGCGTTGATAATGACAACACCATGTGCTGCTAATGACAACCCCATGCGCTGATGTTGTTATTGACAATCGCATGTGCTAGTGTTGACAACATGAGGAGGATGTTGTTATTGACAACCCCATGTGCTAGTGTTGACAACATGAGGTCCTGTTATTGATAACACCATGCGATGATAATGACAACACCATGTGCTGGTGTTCACAACATGAGGTCCTGTTATTGACAACAACATACGCTGGTGTTGACAACATCAGGTCCTTATGAGTATCAGTATGCACTGGTTATGACAACAGCATGTGCTGCTAATGACAACACCATGTGATATAATGACAACACCATGTACTGCTAATGACAACACCATGTGCATACCAGTGAAAATAATGATAATGACCAAAGCATAATATGATAACTTCATATACAATTTTTACATAGGTTGTTGTATACAAGTGAAAACATAATTTACATAAACATTGTAAATTGGATAAATGATGGTTGGATATGAGACCATATGAGTATCAACGTATCCAACCTTCATTTACATATACATGCCCACTTTCTCCATTGAATTTAATTAAATGTTCAACTCCTTCATCATCTACAAGGTCCACGAATATGCTTGTATCAAATGTCAATGTGAACTTCATCACAACATTGTTGCTGTCTTTTCCAACAATTGATGCTACCATTGTTTTCAACTCTTCATAACTTAAACATTCTTTGATAATTCTTGATCTAACAATTCCCCCAACATACGTTAAACCAACCGTTTCATTTCTCACAAATTTTCCTTCGGTATGAACAAAGCATACTAGATTTTTTGTAGACGAGCTTGCCATTACGACTTACCACCTGCATAATACACTTGTCATTAACAACTTCACCCCATACATAAGCAACTTTAGCAGCTATATTTCCTTAGGACATTCAGTTGTTATTGACAATCTTACCAGCTATATTAACAACCGTCACTGCCTGTATTAACAACTCCTTCTCACCTTTGGCCACTAGCCCTTCTCACCACTGCATCTTCACCTTTTTCTGCATTCCATCATCATTCTTAATCAGAAACAGAGCATGACCAACACAAAAACAGAACACACATGCTACCATTCCCAAACACTTCTCAACAATATCTACACTTTATACTTTTCATTTCATTAGGTCACCCTTCAAGCACCATAACTATAAAGAAATACAAGAGATAATCATATTAATACCCACACACTCAGCCCCAACCTCTACTAAAATTGACCAACTATCAATCTACAATACAATTAACCCAGCAGTCATATAGTTGTCATTGACAACCTAGGCAGCCATATTGACAACTGTCGCGACCTCTATTGATAACATAATCTGCTACATTTTACCATTCCGCCCCAGCTCTTCACACACCTCCATTTTTACCTCCATCTTCATTACATCACCATTTTTTCCAGACACACACCACACATAACACAAAAACAGAGTACACAACATCTTACTTCATATCACACCATTTAAAACCTATCCAGAAACGTAACAAATCCCAAAAACAAATAAAGCAATAAAATCAACCGAAACAAGGCACAGTTAAAACTAATAAAGATTGGGGAAGTGGATTCTAGCTCCACCTACTGGAGTTCGCGGCGGAAGATCAGCCGAAGATTGTTCCGGTGGAAGATCGAAACAGCATCAGAAGCATAAATTTGAGCAGAAAAGCCTGTACCTTTTATTAAATTTCTTAGAAACTGTGGTTGAAATCTCCGGTAAGACCGATGCCTCGTTGGAATGGAAGGCCTAACAATCCAAGAAGACAAGGACTATGGCTTTTATGTCGAGACCAGCAAAAACCCTACCTTCTACACAGAAATGCACTGAAGCCTGCCAGCTGTTTTCCCTTTTCAATCAAGAAGGGCATGATGGTCTTTTCCCTTTACAAATTAATTCCCCAATGGTGCCTTGGGACATGTGGATAAATATTTTTAACTTTTGGACCTTTTGATAAATTTGTCTCTTATTTTGGACCACACAGTAAATCTCCCTAAAAAATACCCAGCAAGACAAATAAACTTGTGAAAGAAATATAGTAGTATACAGTGCCTTACCACAAAAAACCCTGACTCCAAATCTTAATTAAGGAAAATAGTAGTTCACGAAAATAGTAAAGCATCCGCTTTACTTCCTTTTTAAAAGAGAAAATGACACAGGTCCCAAGTAAGAGGGTTTATTACAAAAAGGTCCCAAACATTCTTAGATTTACTCTCAAGTCCCATGGGACCTTTTTGTCATACATTCCAATTGTGCAATGTCTCAAATGCCCTTAAGCCATGGGAAAGAGAGAGATCAAAACAGAGGGTAAAGACTCAAAAACTCGGTCTGAAATGCGCTAGAGATTAAAGGGTTTCTGAAAAGGTGAGATCCCAAAATCGCCGATCTCCATGAGCAACTTCTCTTCCGGTGTCCCTAGCTGCCGAAGCCACGTTTAAAAGAAATGAGTGGTTATTACTATGGCGGGTTCACTACCGAACATCATTTTCAAGCGATTCGCCGCTAATTCTCTCAGCAAACAGGTGAGATCTTAGTGCATCTGCCTGTTGAGTCTTATTGCCACTTGATCTTTTGTTCTAATATCCTTGATTTTTCCTTTATATATGCGCGCGCTTCTTCCTGGTGGTGATGTTCTGATCGATCATTTAATTTGCTCTGCTTTGAATTAGGATGGTGGAGAGAAAGAGAATAGTTACACGTGGTTGCCCTAGTTATAATAAACTGATAAGCATAGTCAATGTGGCATGTTTGGTTGTGCTGATTTTGTTGATCTCTAGGACCATCGAGCTTCCTTCATCCATATATCTCTATTCTTCTTTACCTTTGTTTACCATATTCAATAACAGTACTTCTAGATGGTCTGATATCCATCACCATGAAGGCCGTCATGGCATTACCGATCTGCTTGGTGCCTTTAAGAAATGGGATTCTCAAGTGGGTTGTGAGGGGTTTAAGAAGAAACTTGTTATGTAGAATTATACACATGCTTATTCTTTTTCTTCTTTCAAACAAGAGATTATGGGTGATCATGAAGTGTGTGAGGGTTTAAAGATGAAGCATGTGAGTATTTTGGTCAAGGGGCCAACATGGATTCCAAATAATTTGGATAACTTGTACTCTTGTTGTTGTGGTTTG
>JANTPZ010139942.1:0-14372 GCA_025593235.1 Vachellia pachyceras | reverse complement strand
ATTTAGAAATTGGAACCACTCCATTTTGAGTTTTATAGAATTAATTATGAATTTTCAAAGTTGGGTCAGAAATCTGGAAAATGGGCCAGTGAACAGTAACAACGTTTTTAAGAAAAAGAAAAATTTTCAAGTTCACTAAAAAGGCCAAATAGAGTTATCCAAGACCCAAGAGTGGTTCATAAGTGATCAATTAAGTAAATATAGGGGGATAATAGGAGGTGTCACACAATGGAACAAGGTTAATAACACTGCACCAAAGACATTCTACTATGCTAATCAACTAAGAACAAAAATCACTCAAATCATATGTAATCAAACCAGTCGTGCAATATTCACAAGCATTGTGCAAAAATGATTTTTTTTCTTGAAAGAGATGCCGTAGGATTACAAAAGTCAATTCAGCAAAACACCGAGGTAATAATTGTAATGAATTATTAATTGTCTGATGATAGGCGAAAAAGCAGTGCATTTAAGAATTTATAAATCTTAGTATAGAGGTAGTATCTTGGTTTGGTAAACTATTAATTAAATTTTACCACTGCTCTATATATAATTTATGTGATTTAATAATTTTCCAATCTATACATAGGTAACTCTAAAGCAACAATCATTTAAAATGGATCAATTACCCTTCATTAATACTCCATCATATCCTTTTTATATGATTCTTCTAATCGTATATGGTTTAAGAAATCGATTCATATTAGTTTAAATTAATAAATAGGTTAGAAATATTTTTTTTTGGGTTGAGAGACAAATTTGCTTTGGAAGTATTCACAAAGTTACATTGGGCATCAGAAAGTTTTTTGCGGAGATGTTGTCCCAGAAGTGTAGAAAATGAAGCAATGTCATCGTAACAGTACTGGATGCAAATGATAAGCTAAAATTTTATTTATTCAAACAAAATTATTTAACGATCAAACTTAATCATTTTAACAGACAAGACAATATTGTACCGCTTTCTAAACTTCCTAGGTAAATTGCCTCTAAAATACTTTCGGATAACTGGTGCAACATTACGGATCATTTCAAGACAAATTTTCCCTTTAACCCTTAACAAATGGCATAGTGGATGGCAAGAAGTGAAACAATCATAACAACGAAGTGTAAAAATATACATTAATGTATTTTTGAATTAAAAAGAAAGTATTCACTTCAAAACAAAAAAAAATTTAGCAAAACTATATAGTTAGATCTAATGAAAAAGAGTTGATTTTTACTGTTTAAAATCAAGGATTCAAACCTTGTAATTGAAAAAAAGTTGTGACTGTAAATTTACTCCTTTTGCGAATATAAAATCATCTGAATCTTAATATATAGTGTAAATGTTCTTTTTTTTTTTATTTTAGTTCTGCTTTCTTTACTCGGTGCCTTTTTTTCTACTAACCAATGGATATACGATACATTTTCTTTAGATCATATTACTTCATATTTGGGCAACCGATTGTCTAATATTCGCAAGAATATTGACCCATAATGTTGAATGCCCTGTTATTTTCAAATAATTATCATCACTACATACTTACGAATCAAGCACGAGATCAATAATTAAGATAGAATAACTCTTATAAATTTGTTCGTGGGTTTTCTACTTACTAGGGTTGGGAAAACGGGTTAGCCCATGGGTTTTACCTGTCCGAACCTGCCCCGCCAACATTTTTTTAATTTTTTAAAAATTAAATTTCTTTTTGTTTCTTTTTTTCTCAATTTTTTTTCATAAGATTGTATAATCATATGATTCTTTTTTCACCAATAAATTTTCCATAATGACATTTTTTCAAGTTTTCAAAAAATATATATGTATTAATGTTTTGTTATAATTTTAAATATAGTATTATAAAAAGTTGATATGAAAAAATAAAATGTTTTATACTATTTTTGAATGTATTAAGTATTGTTGATAATACTTTAAAAAATATTGAGATGAAAAAGGTAAAAAAAAAATATAGGGTAAAGTAGCATTTTTGCCACGGAAGTATACACGTTAGAGCATTGAGTATCCAGAAGTTTTCTTGGGACCAAATTCACCCTGGAAGTTTATAAAACACATCATTTTTCACCTGAAGCAACGGATATTTAACAGACGTTTGTCTTTATTCGAATAAGACAAGTATTATTCGAATGAAGACCTCATCTTCAGCGCAAAACTCATTCAATGCATTTCAAATTCATTTGAATGAATAATAAAGATTTTAAGTCTCGTCTTGAAATTTCATTCGAATAAGTTGAAGATCAGACACTTCATTCGAATGAGAAAATCATTCATTCAAATGAGTTTCTAAATCAAGTATCAAGTCAAATTCAAAACGCTGTAACTTCTTTGTTTGATCTCCAAATTTACCAAATGACCTATTGTTGGAAAGCCATTTGAGTCTACTTTAAATGAGATAAATTTTGAAATCAATTGGATGTCTGGATTGATAGATATCATTAAAAAACCGAACATGTATCAGGAGTAAATGTATTCCTGATGCATTTTTTTTATTATATCTCTCAATATACATATTCAATGGTTGTGAAACTTCTTTCATTTGAAAGTAGACTCAAAGAGATTTCCAACGATAGATCATTCATTAAATTTGAAGTTCAAACGAAGAAATTACATCGTTTTGAAGAAAGTGGACTTTCTAAACTGTATTTTACATAAACGGTTTAGAAAGTTTAAACTTCAAAATACTATAACTTCTTCATTTGATTTCTAAATATAACAAATAATATATCGTTGGAAATCCCTTTGAGTCACTAAAAAAAGGGTATTTAGTAGCGTCCATTAGTAGCGGTTCAACAAACTGCTACTAAATTATGAGTTTTGTAGCGGTTTTAGGTCAAAGCGTTGCTAATATGTGACTGCAATATAGGTGTGCCATTTGTAGCAGTTCTTCAAAAAATTTGCAGTGGTTTTAATAAATGCAAACCATTGCAGAAGCGAAAGGTTGAAAGTCGCCGTGGTTACGGTGGTGGTTAAAAGAACCGCTACTGATTTGCATCGGCATTTGTAGCGGTTGTTTCAAAAATAACCGCTGCAAAAATGAAGAGTCTCTCAATTAGTAGCGGTTCAAACAAACCGCTGCTAAATATTGAGATTTTCCCAAGAATACGCCCTAGTTTTGCAGCGGTTTTTTTGAAAAACGCTACTAATTTGCAGCGGTTTGTCTAGAACCGCTACTAATTCAGCGTCTATAAAAACCCATCCTCCCCTCTCATTTCATACTTTCGACCTTCCAAAGCGTCACATCAGAGGTTAGTTTAAAGTATTTTTATGTTTTTAATTTTATTTATATTTTCTATTTTTTTAGAATTATTTTTTAAATCGTTTATTTTATTTTAACTAAATTTTCAAATTAATTTTTTCCAAATGGCTGATCAGGATCATAGAATGAGGCACGAGAAGGAGCATATGTTCCCCGAGGTCGGAGATGGTCAGGAGGAGGGTGACGTTATGCTTAACGTCGATGACTTCGAGCTGGGCAATATCAACATCTCAATTGAAGAGGCTGAGAGGTTTGAGGACGAGGAGATAGAGAGGGACCAAGGATTTCAGCGTCCGTCTGCTAGTCGATCGACTGGGTTTGAGGTCGACATTCGAGGTAAGTAAACAATTAATACATTATTTAATTAAAATGCTGTATTTAAATTATTTATTAATTAATATGATGTAGATAATTTTCTTAGTAATTTTAATTATTTATTTAATTTGTCACATTTTATTTAGTTAATTTTTTATTAATAAATGATTAGTTTTTAGAAATAATTGTATAAATTCAATTTTCAGATTCGACAGGGGCGACCGTTACGAGGAAGCTCACACTGAGGGATGTACACCAACTCCCTAGTGAGCAGAGGGTCGTGATGGAGTGGGACGACATCACCCGGCAGCCGCGGGGGAAGGGCGGTCAGCGCTTCAACCCCTACTTGACTGAGCAGGGCGGGAACTTCCTCCAATTCGACATCAGCGCTGAGACCCGGAAGAGGATCCAGCAGAGCCTGAAGAACGGTGTATGGGAGAAGATGAAGGTAAATTTTTTATTATTTCAAATATTTAAATTAATATTTTTTAATTAATAAAAAATTTACAAAATTAATTTTGAAATCTGTTGCAGGGCAAGTTTGTTATACGAGATGCGAACAGAGAGTTCGCCATCTCAAAGATGGGGGAAGGGTGGAAGAACAGGCGGAATTGCCTGTACCACCAGAATGAGGGGGATGGGACCAGGACGATCCAGGAGATGGAGGCGGACGTCCCAGACAGGGTCGATGCGGCGGACTGGGCCATATTTGTCCGGTTCAGGAGATCGCCGGAGCAGCAGGTAGTGGCGAGGAAGGCTGTGAAGAGTCAGTCCCGGCAGACGATCCACCACACGGCATGATCGAAGCCGTTCCCCGTCGCATACTCGGAGCTGGATGAGGCGGCACGGAGGGAGGGTCGGAGGGCGACCTACGGAGAGATGTTTATGACTACTCACAGACACTCAGATGGATCTCCCCTGACAGATGAGACCGAGGAGATATTGTAAGTATTTTTAAATTATTGAATTAATTGTTAATTTTTATTATTAATTGTTATAATATTTAAAATTAATTTTTATTATTAATTTTTAAATTTTTATTTATTAAATGTATAATTAATTATTTAATAATTTTATTTATAATTCGATAATTATAATATTTATGGATATTTTTTAACATTTTGATTTAATTTTTTTCGAGTACAGCGTCGTATTCAGCGTACAGACGCTAAGTTGAGGGAGTCTCAGGGGTCTGCTGTAGACCCCACTGCCTCACTGAGGGTAGCCATGGAGGGGCGTGACAGGCACCCCGGTCGACTCCTAGGGTTCGGGGCGACCCGATCCCTTATCTATAGGGGTTGAGGATATGAAGCTGGGACTTCCTCTTCTGCTGCTGCATCCCAGGCAACTACATCTGGGCCTAGGCGGCACAGTGCACCAGGGGAGATGGATAGAGATGACATTCAGGCCCAATTGCAGCAGCAGCAGGAGCAGATGCATCAACAGGTGCATCAGATGCAGTCCCAGTTCGAGATGTGGAGGCAGGCTGCGAATGTCATGCTGTAGATCGCATACCAGGCTGCCTTCCCTGGCGCACCTCTACCTGAGCTACCACCGCTGCCGGGCATGGCCCCCCACCCCACCTCCCCAGCCCGAGGATCCCCAGCCCCCATACGGACAGTTAGTTGTGTGTTCTTTTTTATTTTCGATACAGATTTTATTTAGTTAAATTTTTGTGTTAATATTGAATTTTATTTAATTGAGGTTTGAAATTTTCAATTTCATAAGTTAATATTGAATTTTATTTAATTGAGGTTAGTTGTGTGTATTAATTGTTGTTTCAATTTCATTTAAAATTTTCAATTAGATAAATTAATTATTGTTTCTATGTTATGAATTAAATGATTTTTAAAATTTTCAATTAGATTTAATTAATCATTGTTTCAATTTATATTATTTATTAATTAATGAAAATAAATTTTGAAATTATAATGAAAATAAATTATTAATTATTATATTCAAAGTTATTAAATATTACTAAATTATTAATTATTATATTAAATTTATATAAATAAATCATTACTAATATTAGCAGCGGTTATGAACCGTTGCAAATTTCAAAATTTTAAAAAAATTTCCCGCTCGCTTAGCAGCGGTTATTAGCCTCAAAATTTTAAAAAAATTTGCCTCTCTTTTAGCAGCGGTTATTAACCGCTGCAAATTTTAAAATTTTAAAAATAATTTGCCTCTCGTTTAGCAGCGGTTATTAACCGCTGCAATATTCAACGGTCTTAACCGCTGTAAAGTTCAACGGTCTGTTTTTTATCCCTCATCTAACATCGGTTTATAACCGCTGCAAATTTTTGACCGTTGACCAGCACGAATTTAAAGCTTCCATAATCAGTTTTTGGCCCAAATTCTCTATTCTTCCTCTAATTTCTATCTCTTAATGCGCTCAACTCTCATGTGATGATGGATAAGTCATGGATGACGTTTCCTCGCACATCCGCTCGATATTTGGCCGGATTAAACACTTCCTTGGATTTTGCTGATAGACATGGCAAGATTAACGGTAAGATTTCATGTCTCTGCTCTAAATGTAATTTCAAAAAATGGCATGTTAAAGATGTTGTTAGAGAGCACTTGATAGTTAAGCCGTTCCATCAAAGTTACAAAAACTGGGTATATCATGGAGAAACGGATGATGTCTTGAGAGAGTGTACTCCTGCATTCTCGCAAATAGGAGTGGAAGAGGATCGGGTTGACCCCGTCAATGATGCACTTCGTGATGCTTTTGGGGTTCATGAAAATATAGTCACAGATGAAGTGCAAGGTCCGGAACCTCAGTACATGAGGAACGCGGAAGCTCGTACTTTCTTTAAGCTCATAGAAGAAGCTGACAAAGCTCTATATCCTGGGTGTGGATAATACTCAAAATTATCTTTTTTAATTAAATTGTATCACATTAAGTGTCTATGTGGTATATCTGATAAGGGAATGTCGATGATATTAGAATTGTTGCTCGACGCATTCCCTGAAGCATCGATCCCATCATCTTTTTATGATGCAAAGAAGATTATCACTAAATTGGGTTTGAAGTATGAAAAAATCCATTCATGTCCAAATGATTGCATGCTTTATTGGGGACAAGATGCGGATAGAGAAATTTGCAAGCGGTGTAACACCTCGAGATACAAGCGAACGGGAAGGGAAGAATAAGAAGAAACCTGCAAAGATTCTTAGATATTTTCCTTTGAAACCGCGACTTCAGAGATTGTATTTCTCAACTAAAACTGCTGAGCACATGAGGTGGCATGCTGTTGAAGCTAAGACATCCGCGGGATTCCGAGGCTTGGAAGGGGTTTGATAAAGAATTTCCAGATTTTGCGGCGGATCCAAGAAACATACGTCTTGCTCTGGCGACTGACGGATTCAATCCTTTCGGGAACCTAAGCACAAGTTACAATATTTGGCCTGTGGTATTAGTTCCATACAATTTGCCTCCTTGGATGTGTATGAAGCAGAACTCATTCATCTTGTCTATGATCATCCCAGGAAAGAAAGCACCGGGCAACGATATTGATGTGTATCTGCAACCCTTAATTAAGGAGTTGGTTGAATTATGGAATGACAGGGTTGAGACTTACGATGCATATGATAAGGAGCTGTTCAAATTACGTGCGGCTTTGATGTGTACGATAAGTGACTTTCCAGGTCTTGGAACTTTATCTGGATGGAACATGCATACTGGCCTCGCTTGTCCCGTATGTAACTTTGACGCGGAGCCATTACGCCTACCACATAGTCGGAAGTGGTATTTGATCGGACATCGCCGATTTCTTGATGGCAAGCATAAATTTAGGATGCAAAGAAAACGTTTTGATGGAACACATGAAAGAATAGGACCACCTGTCATGTTAAGTGGTTCCGATATTTTGCGTCAGCTTACTGATGTTAATGTTGAGTTTGGGAAAAATGATAATTCAGAACGAGGCGGAAGGAGACCACGTAGTACTTTTTTACTCTTCCTTATTGGAAGACAAATATGTTACGTCACAGTCTTGATGTTATGCACATTGAAAAGAATGTGTGTTATAATGTTCTGTACACTTTGTTGAACAAACCTGGGAAGTCCAAAGATCATCTAAGTACCAGGAAGGATTTACAATCCATGGGAATTAATCAAGATGCTTGGCTAGACAACAATGACAAGTTTCAACCAGCAAAATTCACCTTAACGAAGCCGAATAAGGATATATTTCTCTCAACGTTGAAGAACATTAGGGTTCCCGATGGCTATTCAAGCAACATTTCAAGGTGCGTCGTTTTGCAGTCTCGGAAAGTATCTGGATTAAAGAGTCATGACTCCCACGTCATTATGCAACAATTACTGCCATTGGCACTTAAAAACACATTGCCTCTAGAAGTGTCAACAGTGTTGGTGGAGCTTTATTCATTCTTCAGAAAGTTGTGTGCAAAGGTTCTTATCATTAAGGAGTTAAATCAACTGCTGCAGCAGATAATTCTCACATTGGCACCGTTTGGCAAAGCGTTCAACAGTTCCAAAAGCACGTTCAACAGTATTTTTTCGCAAAACAAGACAATCTCCTACACATATTTACCTCAGCTTGTGTAAATGTACTTCTCCACCGCTTTACCAAACGGATTGTGCCATCTAGAAATGATCTTCCCTCATTCATTTTTCATTGTCATGGTGCACCTCACCGTACACCTCGTCCAAGAGGTAAAACTCGGAGGCCCATTTTGATATCATTGGATGTATCCCATTGAAAGGTACTCACACACATTATTGACACACATTATATAACCAAGTTACTAATTTATGTTAACGTTTTAACTTATACAGGTTTTTAGGGAAGTTGAAGTCATATGTCAGGAATAAGGCATGGCCAGAGGGTTCAATAGCGGAATGCTATATAAGGGAGGAGGTCCTGAACTTTTGTTCACGATACTTTGATGACATCGAGACATCTTTCAACCGTCGTCCTCATGTTGATGATTGCCCTAATGTTGGTCCCTCAACATCGGCAGCTAGTTTGTTCCCTCCAATTAGAAGAGTAGTTGGAGGATATCAACACTTCAACCTTACTCCTAATGAGATGCTTCAGGCACATCGAAATGTACTTATCAACTGCAGTCAAGTAGATCCTTTCATTCAGTAAGTATCAGTACCAACCTATTATCTTATTATTTTAATTTCTGTTTACCATCATGTTAACTTATTATTTTAATATATATATATATATATATGTTTAATTATGATAGCGAGTTTAGAAGTTATGTCAAGCATCAACTACGTATCAGGGCACAGACGTCCGTTGAGGTTGATAGAAGGGTACATAGAGAATTCCCAAGTTGGTTTGCACATCGAATGCGCAATGACAACAACCCCCACCCAGTTCATTTGACAACTCTTGCCATTTGCCCGCTCCAATATGCGAGAAGGTTTACTGCATACAACATCAACGGCTTCGAGTTCTGTACAGTTTCACACGATCAAGGTTCTCTCACCCAAAATTCTGGGGTTTTTAGGAATTCGGTACAAGAAGTTATGCGGCTCCATTGATGGTGACATGCGTTTTGGAGGTGTCCCCTACTATGGAAAGCTAGTTGACATCATCGAATTGAATTACCAGGGTCAATTCACCGTCACGCTTTTCAAGTGCTCATGGACAAATACGACAACTCCTCGTGGTATAACCACAGATAAGTTGGGCATCACATCTGTGAATTTCTCAAGGCTCATTCACACAGGTGACTCTGCAGACGATGAACCATATATTCTAGCATCAGACACACATCAAGTTTTTTATGTCGGAGATCCGAAACATAAAGATTGGAGTATGGTTGTTCATCTAAAGCCCAGAGATATTTATGACATGGGTGATAGTGATGAACAGTTGCCACATGAGGCGGAGCCATTCCAGCATACTACTTTTGAAAACTTTTTACCCGAAGGAGATGAAGCTTTTTCACTTGTTAGAGCTGATGAAGATGAATAAATAAATCAAGTGTGTATTTTTTTTTAAGTTGAAAACGTTTGCAGCGGTTATTAAACCGCTGCAAAGTGAGTTACTTAAACCACTGCTGAACGTAAAAACCGCTGCAAATTACAGTAACCGTAACCAATGCTGAACGTAAAAAACGCTGCAAATTACAGCGACATAAACCGCTGCAAATTACAGTAACTTTAACCCCTGCTGAACGTAAAAAAACGTTGCAAATTACAGCGACATAAACCACTGCTAACTCGAAACCGCTGCAAATTACCGTATCATAAACCACTGCTAATTCAAGCGGAAGAGATTATAAATACCCTTCCCTCCCGGTCTTCTTTGCATGTTTTAAAATTGTTAGCTTCTTCTCCTCCTTTCAATGGTTGTGCGGTGTAACTTTTCTGCTTAGTATTTTTTATATTATTTAGTTAATTGTTTTGAAATATTTCGTCTTCTATTTTTATGCTGCTTTTTTGTTTTATCTCTTTTTATGTTGTTTTGATATTCTAGTGTTTTTAAATTAATTATGTTTATTCATTCTTTTTCGATTTAATTTTTAATTTTTTAATAATATTATTAGAAAATATTATTAATTTGCTAATAATATTATTAAAAATATTATTAATTTTGCTAATAATATTATCATTTTTTTAAATTTTATAACATTTAGTAGCGGTTCTAGAACCGCCACAAATATAAGTGATTTTTAATGCCCACTTTTTATTTTTTTTCTAAAATTACATTTAGCAACGGTTTCTGACTGCTACAAAAATAGTGGCAGAAAAATGGAGGGAATTTTTTCAACGTTTGAAATAAGGATAGGAAATTTAGCAGCGGTTTCAGACAACTACAAAAAACATGGCCAAAAAGGCGGGAATATTTAGTAGCGGTTATGAAAACGCTGCTAATAATGGAGGGAAAATTTCAAATTACAATTTTTTTTGGCTAAACAACGGTTATTTGACGCTACAAATTATTCGTAGCAAAAGTTAGTAGCGGTTATTTCGGTGTGAACAGCGGTTCTGATTAACCGCTACTAATTTGCTTGCTACAGTGAATTTAGAGGCGGTTTGCCTAACCGCTGCAACATGTATTTGAAGCCGTTATAACCGCTACAAATGCATAAAAAAACCGCTACTACTTCATCCTTTTTTTTGTAGTGTTTGTCCCTTGCATTAGCTGAGAGATATTATTGGCCCATCGATGAGTGAGTCTGAGAAATGTATGGCTATACTGTAATGGAAATGAGTTCTCGTTTCTTTGATCAGACCACTCAGGGATCGAGAAAGTAATGGTCATGAATATGAGGATGACGTCATTCATGACTCATCCTTGACCTAGATATCGTGTGACAAAAGGGACATGATGTGGTTAGATGAAAGGTTGTGTCGTATTAACGATCCTCATGTGATTGATTTGTGTAGTCACAACATCTTGCTAGAAGCCACTTGTGCGCTAATACTGAGTTTAGACCACTGCTAACTTTATATGAGACTACAGGGTCGCATGCAAGAACAACCCAACATGAGCTTTAATTCTAGGGTTTATTCGAATTATATATATATATAAATTCTGAATGACAAGAATATTTTATGTTGTTTTCAATATTTAATTTATTTGATAAATTAAATAACTAATATTGATATTCAGATTTAATTTATAAAGATAAATTAAATTTATTGGCTCATTATTTGGATTGATTATATGGATATGATTTGATCAAATCAGGTTAATTCAAATTATAATTGTAAAATTCGAATTTCATGTTTTGAATTTCAAATTTCGAATTTCAAGATTACTGAAGATTAATCTTGAATATCTTTTTAATTTTGAATTTCAAAATTAATAAAGATTGATCTTGAATATCTTTTGAAATTTAAATTTTAAGATTAATAAATATAAATCTTGAATATATTCTGAGATTCGGATTTTCAAGATTAATAAAAGATTAATCATAGATTATGATGCTCTTCATGAGTTTTATAAATATGAAGACTTATGGGTAAGATGGATATACAATTCGAATTTGATAGTGAGCCACATAAACCCTAGAGAGAAAGTGAGACGTTAGAAGCACTAGCACGCTACCATTGTTGTGCATGGATACAGGTAGAGGGAGACGATAAGAAGCATTGGCTCTTTGAGATCGTGTTCAAGAACAATGAAGAGTTCGAGAAGGCCACGAGCGTTGAGAACTGAAAGAATATCCAAACACAAAGGAAGCTATGAATTCAATCGAAAAGGTATTACACTATATCCTCGATCTAAATACCTTTGTCAAATCCATACGTAAGATTAGAAAATTTTAATTTGTAATAATTTCTTCCGTTACTTGTACGTTCTAATTCCAACAGAAATGTCTCACAAGAAGCAATCAGCAGAGTAGTAGTGGCGTATCACTCACATGATCAAGGGGGTTATTGCTAGAAGAAATGTCTCACAAGAAGCAACCAGCAGAGTAGATCAAGGGTGTTATTGCTAGATGAAGCAAGGAGTGCCCTGGACTTAAAGTCTAAGAGATTTATTCAAATTGCTCTAAGAAATTAATACTAAAATTTTTATGTTTCTTTGTAATAAGTGCACATGTATATTATGTTTCTTTGTAATAAAAGCTTTAGGTGAATTTATTAAATTCAAAGATAATTCTTAAAAAAAAATTTCAAATGTTCCTGCGGATTTTCTTGCAAATTTATTACCTGTGGATTTTTCTACTGATTTTTACCTGTGGAGGAAATAAATTTCCACAAACCAATCTGTAGGAAAATCCTCAAGAATGAAGCATTTTTTCTGTAGTGTAATTACCTGTTCCAATAATTCTCCAAGTCCTCAAGATAACATTCGATAATGGTTTCTCAATTTTTTGGGCCATTAAATAATTTTGATACTTATTTTTCTCCTCTATTTTCTTAGAACTGAAATTTTTTTGGGCCATTAACTAGTTTTCAAAATTGGGAATATATTGTAGAGTCGAACTCGTAGCCTCTTATCTAAGGCAGAACTTAAAGTGGTGTTTGCTATTAGTTGATCCAATTGACTCCAACACATTGTTAATTTATTTTTTCTTTATGTTATATAAATATTATTATCATAAACCTTAAATACACATTAAACTAGCATGTATTAAATCAAAATATATTCCCAGATCTCATCCTATTTATCTTGCGACATTTAAGGAAATATTGAAGCTCCTTTTAGAAAATGAAATTATTTGCCTCTTTCTTTTCACCCCTTTTATCTCCCTGCAATGAAATACACCAATCAAAAATTCGCTTTGAAAAGTTGTAAAATAATGTTGCACTTAAGTAATTATAACTAATTTCATTAATATAATGAAACGAGTTAATAGGAATTTACTAAAAAGACTGGATTGAGTACTCATGAGGACATCAATGAAAGCATTAATCCTTCCTACGAATCACACACCAATAGAGAAAAAAGATCATTTGACTTGCTTCATCATTGATACAACATATCTTATATAATACTTCAATTTATATAAAAATATAAATTATCAAATTAATACGCAGTTGAGCTTCCCATAATCCATGGATATTATAAGTTCAATCTTTTAAATTTTAGCCTGTTTTGAATTGTAGATAAATGGTTATTAAATTCAAGCTTTCAACATAATATTTATCTCTCATGGAGATGTATGATTAAAAATATATCAATTGATTTCCAATTAGTTGGATATGTGAAACTTATTGGTGAGTAATCAGTCAGTAATTTTAAGCATGCTTTTTGTATTAGTATGGCTTATTCTAATCTCATTAAATTTTTGTAACCCAATAACACTAAGCTCCTTCCTTAAGTTTTCTTAAGCACAAGGTTAGTTAGTTTAAACAATCTATGGGTACAACGGGTGCATGAGCCATAACTTGCTTGAATATATATTTAAAACCTAATGTTCTATTAAGTTAAACTGTTTACTCATATACTCTATTCTATCCCTATTATAAGACACTTAACATGCCAATAATTTTATTTGAAAATGAAACAAATAAATTTAATCAAATTTAAAACAGTGATAACATCTTGAGAAGAAAATATGAAAATTGCACCAAACTTTGAATAAGGACAATCTTAAAAACGGTAATTAATACTTGGCAACTTATATAATGCACTCATTTCTTGTAAAAAGATAAAAATAACAATAAAAGAGAAACGCTATAACTGAGAAACAAGAATTCAATTCAATATTCCAGACTATAACTGAGAAACACTAATTATATTTATAAGGCTCTAGAAAATAATAAAAATAATAAATTCGAATTGAAACCTAATCCCCATCTTAAATTCAAAAGATAAAAATAACAATAAAATAATCTAGGTATCCTGATTTAATAGATAACATAGATATCTAGATTTATTAAGATGACATGGAATAATAACTAAATCATCTAGATATTGCTTTCATCATTTCCCGCCGGTTGAAGGAACTCTCCACCGGAGAGGTAGACAACCGGTACTTATCAAGGAAGGTGGAGTCTACATCTGAATGGCCCTTCAGCGGGAAGTGGCGAGACAGAAGCATGATGTGGCTGGGTACCTGCAAAGCCATCAGAATGAAAAGGGGGCAGCTCAAAAGTTCCCCAACAATAAATAAGATCTTCAATATTAAATACCGAACTAATAGGCATATATGGATGTAATTCTAACAAATAAGCATTGGGCACCAATTTCATAGCAACGCGGAATGGGCTAGAGGCGCATGCATGCAATTTCTGAAATGGCTTCTTTGGGATTCTCTCTAGGCGTATTTGAGCCATGACGTAGTCTCCCACATCGAATTCCTTGCGGAAGCAGTGGGCGTTGGCAGCCAACTTATACTCATTATTGCTTACGTGAG
>JANTPZ010139941.1:23737-39927 GCA_025593235.1 Vachellia pachyceras | reverse complement strand
TATTGAAAAAGGCATTTTCAACAGATTGATAATGAGTTGATTATTCAAAGATTTCAAAATATGAGATCACGCGGGGGACAATTGTAAGGTATGCAATGATTAATTATATATATGTAAAAATTTCATATGGTTTTAGCATTTATACACTTAGTTTTACATGATAATTACTATTGTCATTTACTAAAAATAAAAAACTGCCCCCACTGATGAAAGGTCCTGGCTCCGCCACTGTATATACATACCCTGAGTTAAGGTAACTAGTATTATTCTGAAACAATCTAATGTGCTAATTATTGAATATAACATTATGCAATGGTAGGAGTTGTTGCATCGGTCTTGGCTGGCGACGTATATTGCCATATGCTCTATGAAGTTTATGGACGAGCTTAAAGAAGGCTCCCATAAATGTAAGAATAAACAAAATGGACCACCATGGAAGTTGCAGTGTCAAAGATATCATGGTGGCAACAGCAAGAGAACCAAATATTGACGCGAGGATTCCAAACTGAAAGGCAAAACCACGAAACATGAACATAGCTGATAGAGTCAAGAAGTATGCCACTGAACATCCCAATGAAACCATGAAAGCCTTAGAAGGAAGCTCGAATGGTGAGGGATTCGTCACTGAACTTCTTATTTGAAGGAAGCTGAGCAGAATTGGTAGCAAGGGAGCGAAGATCAGGTTGGAGGGAAAGGATTCTTGAAAGAAATTGCCAACGTTGACATTGAAGAATAACAAGGCGGTTGCGGAAGTAACTCGTCTTCTTGTGTAGAAGCTGTTGCTGCTATGGCCGTTCCTCCGACTCTGCTCGCTGTACACAACAAAGGATAACGTCAAGCGATATGAAGGGCGCCCTTTCTAGGGCATAAATCAGGGCTCTTTTTCATTTCATTTATCGAGAATTAAAAATAAACAAAGAAAAGGGAAAATTAACATATACGATTCACGAAAAATAATATTTATTTTAAAATAATATAAAAACTTTAATTACTTAAAAAGATCAAAATTAAAATATCAATTTAAAAATACTAAATTAATCTTAATAAAAAATCTCTAGTAGTTTCTATTATATTATGAATTGAAGAAAAACTGCCGGCCATCCATATAACCATTAGGGGGGAAAAAAGAACACAAGGAGAAGAAGCAGTGCTCAAACTTGAACTCCCATCACTAGGGAGAAGTTTTAGTGTTTTTTTATATGAAAAAAAATTCTATAACAAATACAGGAGCTTTAATTTAGGGATAATTTAGTATTTTTAAATTTATATTTTACTGTTTGGTCTTGCTAAATGATTACAGATTTTATAAGGGTAAAGGTCCTAATTCACCCCGAAAATTTCCAATAAGAAACTTTGGGTATCTAGAAATGTTTTTGACACAATTTCACTTTGGAAGTTCCTAAAACGAATCAATTTTGCGCTTCAACGTTAACTGTAACCGTTAACTGACATGCGGCACTCCCTAACGATTTTTAATAAACCGCCTCGTTGCCACATGGCACTAAATATCACGCCTAAAAAATTTAAAGAAAAAAGGTTCGATCTCTCTCCCCTCCACACAGCAGTTCTGCAGCCCTTGATCCTTCGCTTCTCGACGTCTATGGCTTCAGCGATCGTCGTTTGCCTATCATCTTTAGCTTCGGCTCCTGGACCCTTAAAGAAGCCACCTCTCCGACGGGGAAGGACTTTTACCCATTTTATAATCCTACTCAATAAATATTATTTGATCTAGCTCCTTTACTGTAATTTTCAGTAAAGAAAAAAGGATAAAAAACGAATTCAATGTTAGATTTCTTTCAATAAAAAGAAAAACAAGAATAAAGAAACCATTCAAAAAACCTGATGAGCGGCAGTGTGTGTGTGAGGCATGGAGGGCCATGGCCGTTTGCTTCGGCATTTAAGCTGCTGGAGAAAGCATAGTTATTCTCCGGCGATGGCCAAAACGGGAACAGGAATGAAGAGATCATGTTGGTTACCCGCCATACGCCTTCCCATAATCTTCGCACTGTCACCGTGGCTGCATTCATTTTCTCCTTGGAATCTGGAATGAATACTTTGGCTTAGAATGAATGCCTCCGTTCCTCTGCTATCTAGTGTTTACAGAATCGTATTGTCTTTGCCTCTTACCCCTCAAGTGGGTTTTAAATAGATGAATGGGTTTGTCTCTTTCCAACCCAACGACATCGTGTCGTAATAAATGGGTTGATTTTTAAATAAATGGGTCGCTGTTCTGTTAGTAGTAGCTTTCATATAAAAGGATCAAAGGTCTGATTCTCCCTACCATTGAGCGGGCGAGCATCAAAGGATCTAAAACATCAAAGGATCTAAATGATGATGATGATTGTGTAAAGATAAAATAAGGGGAAACCAAATGCTAATCTTTGACTCAACTTCCTACATAACACATCTGTGAAATTGACAAGATGCTAACCTCACAGGCGTAGCAGGGATCCCTCATCACAATTTCCTGGGTTAAAATATATTCATTAATATCATTTTCAATAAAAATATCCCACATATGGTTGTGCCAAGGAGTGGTGATAATTTGGCTGTTGTAGGTGATAATTAGAAAAAGGGTTTGATAGTATCAAGATTACATAACATATAAGAAAATATGCTATATAATTAACACTATTTTAATTTAAATTCCCAAATCTTATTAGGAATAAAAAGTGTTAATTGAGATGGAAATCCAGATAGTGAATACCGTGAAGTGGCTCAATCGTGTGGTAAAAATATTGATGAGGAAGTTCCACGAAATTGGGATGCAGGTAGACTTAGCCCATCTTCCTACGCAAATTAAAGATGGAGTTTAGTGGTTCTTAATAAGAATGGTAGGACTAGCTTGTGGCTCAAAATAACTATTTGCAAATTTTATTATCAGAATTTTTGTGATCCAACTTTATTGGTTATAATATTGTCAATGATAAATATAATAAGGGCAAAGGTGCTAAAATACCCATGTTAAAATGCTAAAAGGGCATCTAGCACCATATTAAATTTTTTGGTGCAAAAATACCTATGTTAAATTGAAAATGTGCAAAAATACCCATGACCGTTAACTATGCAAACGTCCGTCTGGCAAAGGTTTTTTGTCTATGGTAAAAGTGCTAAAATACCCATGTAAACATGCTAAAAGGGCATCTGTCACCATATTAATTTTTTTTTGTGCAAAAATACTCATGTTAAATTGAAAATGGAACTAAAATGCCATGACCGTTAACTGATGCAAGATGTCCGTTAAGTTTGATTCAGAGACAGAGACTCAGTTTTGCTTCAGAGATAGAGGCACAGAAGAAGAAGCTCAGGTCAGCAAGATTCAAGAGCTTCTCACAGAATCCGACAGTGAAACGGCTCAATTGTACTTCAAAGAAGAAACCATCGAGGAAGTGATGCGGCAGTTTTACAACGAACTGTCTGGTTCCATTATTGCCCCGCCCCAATAGCCATCGTCACCCCCTCTAACGGACACAGCAGACAACAATGGAAGTTGCGGAGCCTCTGTCTCTGACTCAAACTCGATGGTGATGGCCGGAATCCAGTTGGCCACCTCAGCGGAATGATACAGTAAAAAACCTACATGTGGAGTGGGTTGATGGACGTCTTGCATCAGTTAACAGTCATGTCATTTTAATTTCATTTTCAATTTAACATAAGTATTTTTGCACCAAAAAATTTAATATGGTGCCAGATGCCCTTTTAGCATGTTTACATGGGTATTTTAGCACCTTTACCATAGACAAAAAAAAAACATTTGCAGACGAATGTTTGCACAGTTAACGGTCATGGGTATTTTTGCACCATTTTCAATTTAACATAGGTATTTTTGCACCAAAAAATTTAATATGGTGCCAGATGCCCTTTTAGCATTTTAACATGGGTATTTTAGCACCTTCGCCCATATAATAAACTTAAAACAAAAGGAAAACTAATCCCCGTTCTGCAAAGTTAAACGTGAAAATTTTTGACCATAAACAGAGGGAAAAGCCACTTTGAAAGCTTACAAAGTTGATAGTGCTTTCTGGGTTATCTCATATTTTGCGGTTCGCCTTTATCCCCCCAGATTCAAGACGCATTGTTCCAAGAGAGAGTTGAGGTGGCGAGAGAGACATCAAAGCTTCGGGCAAATTAAATCACGCTTTCTGCTCAAAAGAAATATGAGTAGTTGGTTTTGGAAATTATAATCATATCTATTCAACTAAGAATTCCTCATCCACTGTAGGATGGCAAGTACAAATTTGAGATTAAGTAGCAATAATAAGTGAAAAGAATATTTTGAAGTTTTTGTCAATAGACTTGATAAAATAAATTATTATGCTTTTTCGCTCATCATTTCTCATATGCGTCGCTCATCTTATTATGCTTTTTCCAACAAATTAAATATTACGCATAATATCTTTTTGAGAATTAATCGTCATTCAACAAATTTATCAATGAGATTAATTGGATATTATGATTTTTTTTTTCAATCAACGTCATCGTTAATTATTCTTTTTTGTCTTTGACGAACAAATCCAAACCGTCATAGTGGATAGATTATGTTTGGCCCACCTTTGACTTGAGCCGAACTAAGCACGTAACAGAGCCTATGCATAGAGGTTCAAAAATCATATCACACGTTAAATCGGCTGAGACGGTGATTTAAAAGTTAATGGGTTTATTTGACGAAGCGATTTCAAAAGCCAAACTTACATTCAACAGTATTTTATTGTAAAACGAGATAATCTTCTTCACGTATTTATCTCGATTTACGTAAAAGTATTTCTCTACCGTGTTTCCAAACGGGCACAATAAATTAGATCAAGGTTAAGTTGGAGTCACAATTAAACTAATAATATAATATACCCATTGTTGGTAAAACTAAAATGATAAAATTTAATTAAAATGTACAAATGTATTTGTATATTTAATTTAAAGTATAATATTTAAATAAGAAAGACATGAATTAAATTTACACCCTACTGCATCACGCGTACGATCACCAAGTCAGCCACACCAAGGCAGCCATGGTCCGTGTTCAGATGTATACCATCCTACACAACACATTGAGATATGCTAACCTCACAGGCGTAGCAGGGATCTCTCCTCACAGTTTCGTGGGTTAAAATATAATTATGACCAGAGAAATCCTTGCATGCATTAAGCCACATCATTTATAATCTTTTCAATAAAAATATCCTTGCATCATGCTTTCTTCCCAGGACCTAAAATTTACGTCTTAAAAAAATAACAAGAGGACAAACCTCAGCGAAACCAAAACCGTAAAAAATTAACACATGAGAATCGACTTTTTTATTCTGAATAAACAAGGCATCAATAAGAAGGACAACCCACATATGGTTGTGCCAAGGAGGGGAGATAATTTCGTTGTTGTTGATAATTAGAAAAGGGACAAAGCCACTCAACCTACAAGGTTGGGAGTTCAAAATCTATTGCTGCTGATGTGAGATTAAAAAAAACCCTAATTTTTGAATTGGAAAAAGAGAGTATTTATTTTCTACAATAATAACCGCCGGATTACAGCTATTCTGAGACATGAAAGACAAGCTTTGAATGGAAAAGGAAAGGGAACGGAGAAATCGTACATAACATATATACCCTAAATTAAGGTAACTAGTATTCTTCTGAATCAATGTTTTCCCCTAATGATTGAATATAACATTATGCAATGGTAGGAGTTGTTGCAGTGTCAAAGATATCAATGGTAGGAGTTGTTTCAGTCATGGCTGGAGACGACGTATATTGCCATATGCTCTATGGGGTTTATTGATCAGGTTAAAGAAGGCTCCCATAAATGTAAGAATAAACAAAATGGACCACCACGGAAGTTGCAGTGTCAAAGATATCAATGTGGCAACAGCCAGAGAGCCAAATATTGATGCGAGGACTCCAAACTGAGAAGCAAAACTAGGAAACATGAACTTAGCCGCTAGAGTCAGGTAGCTTGCCACTGAGCATCCAAATGAAACCATGAAAGCCACAGGACGAAGCTCGAATGGTGAAGGATTCGTCGCTGAACTTCGTATTTGAAGGAAGCTGAGCAGAACTGGAAGCAAGGGAGCGAAGATTAGGTCGGAGGGAAAGGATTCCTGAAAGAAATTGAAGATATTGACATTGAAGAAGGACAAGGCGAATGCGGAAGTAACTCGTCTTCTTGTATAGAAGCCGTTACTGCTATGGCTGTCCCTCCCACTCTGCTCGCTGCACACAACAAGAGATAATGTCAACGATATGAGGGTTAACTCGCCCTTTCTAGGGCATAAATCAAGCCTGTTGTTATTTTATTTATCTAGAATTAACAATAAATGAAGAAAAACATATCAGGATACAAAACGAATATAGATTTCTTTTAACCGAAAAAAGAATAAACGATCGAAACACTAAAAAACCTTATGTGCATCACTGTATCTGTGAGGCATGGAGGGCCATGGCTGTTTGCTTCTGCAGCTAAGCTGCAGGCTAGAGCATACTCATTCTCGTGCTCACCCTCAAAAAACGTTACGCCTTCGCCTAATCGTTGTCCTCTCACCGCCTCTGCATCCATCTTCCCTTTTGAATCTGGAATAAGTTCAGTCACATTAGTGTCAATTATAAATGAATACTTTGGCTGTGAATGAATGAATGCCTCCGTACGTGCCCGTTTATTTATAGAGATGTCGATCCAGAATTTTGGTAAAATGCCCTTCTCTTCTTTTAAATTTCCACTATCACCTTCCATGAAACATTCTTTTTTACACCGCTACAACAAGTGGGTACTGTAATCTTTTTCGTCGCAAAGTAAAACAGTGCATAATCAAGATATCCTTCAATCTAAGAGATGCCACATCATCTATGATCTTTTCAATCAAGATATCCTTCAATCGTGCTTTCTTTTGTCTTTTGGGAACAAATACAAACTGTTATAGGATAAATTATGTTCGGCCCCTCTTTGACTTGACCTGTCTACACATAAAGCTTAAAAATTGAGAAAGTGGTTTAAGAGTTAATGGATTAGATCAATGTTAACTTAGAGTCAGACTGATAACAATTAAAATAATAATATAACTTGTTTATTTTTGGTAAAACTAAAGTGATATAATTTAATTAAAATGTACTAATATATTTATATATAGTTAATTGAAAGAATAATATTTAAATAAGAAAGACATTAATTAGCTTTGCCAATTGACGATGATGGCGGCGGCAACCACCACCACTGCAGCAACATTGAGTTCACTAGCTTTGCCATAAACAGTATTGGACGCTTGAACCATCTTTGTGCCGTTTCTGTATTCATATTCTCTGTTAATTAAGGAAGTCCGCAATTGGTGGTTCCTCCTAATTCGGAATTAGGCTGTTGTCGGCTTATATAGACAGGAAAAAAAATTCATGCCCAAAAAAAAAAAGTCGAGTCTCCTGGAAGGTCTGTTTGAATTTGAAATGCTTCGATTAGGCAGACGTTTTGATTGAAGTTTCTAAGGAAATTCCCTCACCGATAAATTAAAGTAGTAAAATTCACCAACCGTTCTTGTTTAGTTGAGTTAAATGATGGTAAGGTTTGTAGGAAAATTATGTAAAATGATCATATTATCCTTATCAACAAAATATGTAAAATGAATTTGGAGTAAATGAATTTCTACCTTTCGACACACGCGCGCACATACATACATATGTGTATGTGTGTGTGTATATATATATAGTGAGAAGAAATAAAGCTACTCTACAACGTTCACTGAACCTTGACGGGATTTTGGAGCACGGGGTTACGTCTGCGATTACATCACCATGGCTAGGGCAAAACTGTACAATATTATATCAGATCAGCAGACTTAAATTCTTTCTTATTTGAATAATCGAAGGACTTCAACGGGTTCTCAGGATTCTCGAGGTGTGAAGCATTCTCATTCTTTCTTATTACATCACCATGGTTATGTGAAACACTGCTCTTTTTACAAAGACCGTGCTGGGGCTGTGGGATGAAAGATTTTTTTAGGATGTGATATCAAGTAATTTCATCATTATTTAATTTAAATCAATCGTTTGCACTTAAAAAAAATGAATTTAACAAATTATGATATGTGCGCAGATCGATGCTAAATTTATATAACTTGGATTACGTGTAGCAAAGAGCATACAAATTTATAACTCCCTCCACCTTTTTTTTGTTAGAGGTTTTAAATCTTTGCTCCAAAACGCATAATCATTTTTTTTCCCATAATCAAATCATCTTTATTTTTAGCTCTTTGAAAAATATAAAAGCATTAATTAACTTTTGAAAAAAAAGCTTTGATTCATTGGTTAAGAGAGAAATAGAAAGTTAGCCTATTTATCGTACATTAATTGAACACTTACGTATTACTGACAAATGTAAAAAGTTTGAGAATATATTATAATAGTAATACATATATAATATATCTTATAATATTAATATGTATGTATGTATGTATACTAAAATATGGACAAAGTAACTTCTTGACAAACTAGTAGATGATTAAGTGGTTCATATTTGAGCCCTATACATACATTTTTATATTATATAGTCGTGATTACGTAACTTCTTGACGAAATTGAGGTGTATGTCTTCATGTATCACCTTCCATGAAACATCCTTTTTCACACCGTACAACAATAAATTAATACTTTTATAGTTAATTATAGAGACTGTATGGAAACAAATTAATTGATTAAGTGGGATACTAAATTCTTATGAGAATCGATTTTTCATCATTTTCTGAAACAATAAATTTAACACACAGATTAATTTTATTTTCTCCTTTTATAGTTAATTATAGAGACTGTATGGAAAAAAATTAATACTTTAAACTAAACATTTAATATTATTAATTTTGCCACGTATCCCACATCAAGTGAGACCAGTCAATCTTTGTGTCAAATATCCTTTTAATAGATTCATTTGAAATTCATTAATCACTAAAACCTTGCCTAATTGTAAGTTTAACGTGTTTATAAAGCATTAAACTGTAGATTCTAATTAATTGTCAAATAGTTGGAGCCGTGCGTTTCAACTGACATGTAACATTTCCTTTGTGTGTTTTAGGTGTAGGATGACAAAAAAGTTTCCTTGCCAAGTACAAATTTGAGATTAAGTAGCAATAATAAGTGAAAATAATATTTTGAGATTCTTGCCAATAAACTTGATAGAATATATTATTATACTTTTTCCAACTAAAATAAAATATTACGCGTGATAATTTTTTGAGAATTAATCTTCATTCAACAAACTTATCAATGACATTAATTGGATACTATGTGCCTGTTTGGGAGAGCGCTTGGACTCTCCAAATGAACATTCAATAGTGTTTTTTTGAAAATCAAGATAATCTTCTTCATATATTTACCTTGTAAATCGTAAAAGCATTTCTCTGCCTTTTTTCCAAATGGGCTCTATGATTCTTTCAATTCACGTGATTAATTATATTGTTAATTTTTTTTGGGGGAAAATCCAGACTCTTATAAAGTGGGATAAATTATGTTCAGCCCACTAATGAGTTGACCCGACCAATTATGAGCAGAGTTCATCATTTTAGCATTACACCCAGAAAAAATAATTCATCAGTTTATTGGACTCAGTTGGGCCAACTCTGTCAGCTCAACGTTTTCCTTTTCCCCTAGTAAATGAATATAACATTATACGATGGTACCAACGGTTGGTTGGATCAAGTGGTAAGCGGCTTATTCCAGTTTAAGTAAGGTCTCGAGTTCGAGCCTTGTGAATACAGCAGCCACCGTTGGGAGACTTTTCCACCTTTCCCGGGTGAGTGACGTGGGTCGAGTTCGGATTAGTCGGGGCGAAGCTCCGGAGACTGGATGGATAAAAAAAAACATTATACGATGGTAGGAGTGGTTGTATCATTCTTGTCTGGGAATGCCGGAGATTGGCATATGTTGTATGAAGCTTATTGAGCAGCTTAAAGAAGCCTCCCATGGATAATATAATAAATAAAATGGACCACCATGGCAGATGCAGAATCAAAGATATCATCGAAGCGGCAACAGCCAGAGAGCCAAACAATTACGAAATAAAATAAATTTTATCCATCTTTAATTAAAAAGTCTTGTGATAATTTAAGAAAATAATGTCAATAAAATAAATTACAATTACGAAATAAACCATCAGTAATTAAATTATATTATTTTTGGGCTGCCCTGGTTTCTACTGTAGAGATGAAAATGCGCATTCATTATAATCTGAATTTAAATATGCCAAGCACTCCAGAAATGTGAATCATTATAATATTTGCTGCAATAGTATCATAGAATATTTTATTGGTAACATTTAGTATCTTAAATTAATTCTTAGTATACTTTTTTTCTCAAAATGTTTTTTTAATAATAATAAGCCCCTGAATTTAGAACATTAAATACTGATTGAAAAATACTTTATGATAATGAATATCACTTAACCTTTGATTTTTCTTGTGGGCTTCCCCATTTACCCCAATCCCATTCTAAATGTTGATTTGTACTATGCATTCACCTATTCAAACAAGAGTCGAACAAGGCAATTACACAACAAAAACAACAACAACAAAAATAGGAGCAAATTATATATATTTAATATGAGAAAATTGAAAATCTTATTAGATTTTAAATAGAAATGTTGAAAATAACTCATGAATCAAATCAAATGAGTTGAGTAGTAGGTTTGTGCATGGGTGGGTTAGTCAGCAACCCAAGGTGCAATCTGGAGGAGACATATGGCTGATGAATAAGGCATGCAGTATGTGATCGGTCTGGTCCAATTTCTATATGAGATTAGATTAGTCTAGATAGTCTGAGACCTCAATTTGTTTTTACCTCTTAACGGGAGGCGAGATTTTCACCGGTTGACAGTTAATACAATAAAAAATACCTAAAATAACATAAAATTCATCCTATAAACATTAAAAGTAATTATAAGCCCATAAGAATCTTTAAGCATTCAGCAACAATGTAAAGAACATAATCAAAATTATAAAATATTAAGAAAATCATCCAAACCAAATTGGACCAAGTGGTATAGTCATTTGGTTCCAACCGGATTTCATTACAATACTTGTTTGTAACGACTCTTGTTAAACCCAATCAGCCAATCCGGTTCCGTTAGTTTGATTTCATTACAATACTTGTTTGGTGGGGTTGTACTGGACCAAGAGTTATTGCATTGCATGTCCCAATAGAATAGTTTTGAAACATGAAAATGCATAAAAAAAAAGGTGGATTGTAACGGATAAATGAAACATTTAGCGACCCCATCATCAGCAGCACTGTTAGTGTTTGGCGTGAAGGAGTATTGTTGTTTGCTTCCGCAGTTATGCTCGAGAAGCTCAGACCATTCTCATTCTCACCCTCAAAACGATGATGGCAATGATGGCGGCGACGATTACCCAGGCAATGACATTGAGTTCAGAAGCTTCACCATAATTAACATTAGGCCTTTCAGCGATCGTTGTAACCTCTCTACATTCATCTTCTCTTTTAATTGAGAAGAGGGTCTCACTATGAACGTGGATTAAGGAGGGTCATTTATGTATGTGTATATATTATCTTGGTGGTGGGGGCCATGGATGGCAGCAATTATATATCTGGATATCTTTTTTACCTTGAAATTGTTTCTGCGACGTTTAGAAAATATACTTTTGAACTTGGAATTGGGTTAGTTGATTAGCTGAAGTGACACTAATTGAAACTATTCTTTTTTTTTTTTTGGCCAAACCATTGAAACTATTCACTTCTACACTATTCTTTGGACAGATCCTTCTGGTCATTCAAACTATGGGAAAACTATTTTACAAGTACCCACAGTTTCTCTTTAATTTTGAAGGATTTATAAGGATCAGGCTAACTAGGACCGTGTTGGATAAGACCACAGGGCTGCAGAGCTTTTACATCAAGTATTTAACACTAATACATTTCAAAAGTTCGAACTCGAGATGTTAAGAGGAGGCTAACCCTCGTCGGATGAATTAAATATTTGGTAGTCATTTAAGCTCTGTTTACTTTAGTGTTATAAAAGCAATTTCACGTAAATTTGACAAAATTCTACTTAGATATTTAGCTCATAAATCATGTAAAAAAATAGTTTTTACTATGAATTCAAACGTGCAATTAATCACTTAAATACTTATGTTGGACTTGCCTACACTAGAAGTAGTTGATGCAATGGGCGGGCGGGGCTGCCCCGTGGAGCAACCCGTACCCCGCCCGTGAGAGGTTCCACAGGTACGGGGCACCCCGTACCTGTGGTATAACCCGTTTAGACCCATACTCACGGGTACGGGTCTAAACGGGCGGGTTATTGCGGGTAACGGGTTACCCGTACCCAACCAAACCCCCCCAAACAAGACGTAATGAACCAGAATAACTAGCACCAGGAAGCAGCAATGATACAAGGAGCTAACAAAAACAAAAACAACAAGGAGAGAAGATCAAAGCTGGTCATAAGTCGTTGGTCACCGGTCGTTACTGCCAAAGTGCTAAGGATATGGTCATCACTATAGTTGGTCGCTTCCTCACTGGAGTTGCTGTCGCATAAGGGGCCATCATTGACGGTAAAGTATGAACCTTTCCGGTGATGGGGTGTGAAGATCGAAGCCTCGAACAACCTGATGGAGGAAGGGGGCAGAATGGGGCTATGGGTATGGGAGGAATTGCAAATCTTAACCTTTTTTTTCAGATCTAAAGCTACGATGGCCATCGAAGATGTCGTTGCTTCCTTGCAGTAGGAGATGAGACGTTGTTGCCATCGTCGGAGCTGGGGTGCCATCGTGAGTTGCAACACTTGCAACGTCAAAGGCAGGCTGCCGTCGTCTATAAGTTCCCGTGCATGCCAGACATACTCCTTTGCATTTTTCTCTTCGTTTTTTTATTACAAAACCAACGGCCAACTTCATAAGATCCAGTGACTTCTTTTGTCAAAAAGAAAATTAAAAGGATAATTGACTTTCAGATTATTATATTTTAATTAGATCTCTATAATATTTTTCATCTTTTCAAGTCATTTTAGTTCTGCTTCCCCTTTCATCACATCCGTTAGTTTCATCTAGTTTTTAATTAGATCATTGTAGTTTTTTTAAATTTTATTGATTATTTTATTCTTTAAAATTAATTATATTTTAAATAAATAATAATATAATTTCATAAAATAATTAATATAATCATTTCTTAATATTTTCAATTTTATAATTATAAAAACTTATAATTTCAAAATAAATAATACATGTTCAATAAAATCTTTTAAAAGAATATTAGCATAATATTATTTTATTATTTTATTATTTATAGAAGAAAGAATAAAAAGTTATAAGGACCTAATTATAAATTTTCCCAATAGACCATGTTTGAGGATTCATAGATGCAAATAGTAGGCCAAATTATAAAACCAGAAAAATATACATAATCCTCTATCAGAACCATAACCAAAAGGCTTCTGAAGAATGGCCTTTGTCAAACCATTGCAAGACGAAGCCTGATTTCCCATTTCTACAGCATCAATAGATATATGGAGAGGAATTCATAGATAAAACGGGGGACTATAACCCAAGAAAAGCTATTTTCAAAATCACAGCAAGGAAAATAGCTTGCCAAGCAATAAGGCAAAACTCAAAAAACAGAAGCAACTTTGTAAACAGAAACATCAAAAACATATTATTAAGCAGAGTACTTCCCATTCCCATTGTGTTGCCAAGCCAATGGGAGCATTGTCTCCCCATCTGCAGACGTGGATCCCTGCACAGTCCAAAACCTCATCGTAACCCCGCACACTTATAAAGGGATGAGAAGAGAAGTATAGAGGGGGCACTACAAAAAAGGATGCATTAGTAGCGGTTTTTCCATGCATTTGTAGCGGTTATAACCGCTACAAATACATGTTGTAGCAGTTTGGCAAACTGCCGCTAAATTCACCGTATCAAGCCAATTAGTAGCGGTTAATGAGAACCGCTGTTCACACGGAAATAACCGCTACTAACTTTTGCAATGAATAATTTGTAGCATCAAATAACCGCTGCTAATATAGCAAAAAAAATGAAATTTGAAATTATCCCTCCATTATTAGCAGTGGTTTCATAACCGCTACTAAATTTTCCCTCCAAATTTTCCCGCCTTTTTTGGCCCCGTTTTTTGTAGAGGTCTAAAACCGCTGCTAAATTTCCGTCCTTATTTCAAACGTTGAAAAAATTCCCTCCAAATTTTCCCTCCATTTTCCAGCCACTGTTTTTGTAGCGGTCAGAAACTGCTGCTAAATGTAATTTTAGAAAAAAAAATAAAAAAGTTGGCATTAAAAATCACTTATATTTGTAGCGGTTCTAGAACCGCTACTAAATGTTATAAAATTTTAAAATAATAATAATATTATTAGAAAAAATAATTTATTAGCAAAGTTAATAAATTTTTTAATAATATTATTTAAAAATTAGTAATATTATTAACAAAATTAATAATATTTTATAATAATATTATTAAAAAAAGAAAAAATCAAAAAGGAATGAATAAACATAATTAATTTAAAAACAGAATATCAAAACAACATAAAAAGACATAAAAGAAAAAAAAAGCATAAAAATAGAAAACAAAATATTTCAAAACAATGATCTAATTAAAATAAAAAAATTCTATACAGAAAATTTACCAACACCGCACAAAGATTAAAACGAGGAGAAGAAGCCTGCAATTTGAAAACATGCAAAGATGGCTGGGAGGGAAGGGTATTTATAGTCTCCTCCGCTTGAATTAGTAGCGGTTTATGATACGGTAATTTGCAGCGGTTCAAAGTTAGCAGTGGTTTATGTCGCTGTAATTTGCAGCGTTTTTTACGTTCAGCAGCGGTTAAGGTTAATGTAATTTGCAGCGGTTTAGAGTTAGCAGCGGTTTATGTCGCTGTAATTTGCAGCGTTTTTTACGTTCAGCAGCGGTTAAGGTTATTGTAATTCAGCAGCGGTTTTTTTGCAGCGATTTAATAACCGTTGCAAACATTTTCAACTCAAAAAAAATACGCACCTGGTTTATTTATTCATCTTCATCAGTTCTAAAAAGTGATAAAGCTTCATCTCCTTCGGGTAAAATGTTTTCAAAAGTAGTATGCAGGAATGGCTCCGCCTCATGTGGTAACTGTCCATCACTATCACCCATGTCATAAATATCTCTGGGCTTGAGATGAACAACCATACTCCAATCTTTATGTTTTGGATCTTCAACATAAAAAACTTGTTGTGCCTCTGATGCTAGAATATATGGTTCATCGTCTACAGAGTCACCTGTGTGAATGAGCTTTGAGAAATTCACAGATGTGATGCTAACTCATCTGTGGTTATACCACAAGTAGTAGTTGTATTTGCCCAGGAGCATTTGAAAAGCGTGACGGTGAATTGACCCTGGTAATTCAATTCGATGATGTCAACTAGCTTTCCATAATATGGGACACCTCCAAAACGCATGTCACCATCAATGGAGCTCGCATAACTTCTTGTACCGAATGTCCCAAAAACCCCAGAATTTTGGGTGAGAGAACTTTGATCGCGTGAAACTGTACAGAACTTGAAGCCGTTGACGTTGTATGCGGTAAACCTTCTCGCATATTGGAACGGGCCAATGGCAAGAGTTGTCAAATGAACTGGGTGGGGGTTGTTGTCATTGCGCATTCGACGTGCAAACCAACTTGGGAATTCTCTATGTACCGTTCTATCAACCTCAACAGACGTCTGTGCCCTGATACGTAGTTGACACTTGACATAACTTCTAAACTCACTGTCATAATTAAACATATATATATTAAATTAATAAGATAATATGATGGTCAACAGAAATTAAAATAATAAGATAACAGGTTGGTACTGATACTTACTGAATGAAATGATCTACTTGACTGCAGTTGATGAGTACATGTCGATGTGCCTGAAGCATCTCATTAGGAGTAAGGTTGAAGTATTGATATCCTCCAACTGCTCTTCCAACTGAAGGGAACAAACTGGTTGCCGATGTTGAGGGACCAACATCAGGGCAATCATCAACACGAGGGCGACGGTTGAAAGATGTCTCGATGTCATCAAAGTACCGTGAACAAAAGTTCAGGACCTCCTCCCCTATATAGGCTTCCGCCTCGTTCTGAATTATCATTTTTCCCAAACTCAACATTAACATCAGTAAGCTGACGCAAAATATCGGAACCACTTAACATGACAGGTGGTCCTCTTCTTTCATGTGTTCCATCAAAA
>JANTPZ010139941.1:0-21090 GCA_025593235.1 Vachellia pachyceras | reverse complement strand
TTTAGACATGAATGGAATTTTTCATACTTCAAACCCAATTTAGTGATAATCTTCTTTGTATAATAAAAAGATGATGGGATCGATGCTTCAGGGAATGCATCGAGCAACAATTCTAATATCATTGACATTCCCTTATCAGATATACCACATAGACACTTAATGTGATACAATTTAATTAAAAAAGATAATTTTGAGTATTTTCCACACCTAGGATATAGAAAGTGCGAGCTCAAAGAAAGTACGAGTTTTCGCGTTCCTCATGTACTGAGGTTCTGAACTTTGCCTTTCATCTGTGACTATATTTTCATCAACCCCAAAAGCATCAGGAAGTGTTTTCTACACTCTCTCAAGAATACAGGAGTACACTCTCTCAACCCGATCCTCTTCCACTCCTATTTGCGAGAATGCAGGAGTACACTCTCTCAAGACATCACCCGTTTCTCCATGATATACCCCGTTTTTGTAACTGTGAGGGAACGACTTAACTATCAAGTGTTTTCTAACAACATCTTTAACATGCCATTTTTTGAAATTACATTTAGAGCAGGGACATGAAATCTTATCGTTAATCTTGCCATGTCTATCAGCAAAATCCAATAAACTGTTCAATCCAGCTAAATACTGAGCGGACTTGCGAGGAAACGTCATCCATGACTTATCCATCATCACATGAGACTTGAGCGCATTAAGAGATAAAAATTAGAGGAAGAATGGAGAATTTGGCCCAAAAACTGATTATGGAAGGTTTAAATTCGTGCTTGTGAATGGTTAGAAATTTGCAATGGTTATAAACCGCTGCTAAATAAGCGACAAAAAGCAGACCATTGAACTTTGCAGTGGTTTTGACCGTTGGATATTGTAGCGTTTAATAACCGCTGCTAAACGAGAGGCAAATTTTTTTTTTAAATTTTCAAATTTGCAGCGGTTAGTAACCGCTGCTAAACGAGATACACAATTTTTTTTTAAAATTTTCAAATTTGCAGCGGTTATTAACCGCTGCTAAACTAGAGACAAAAGTTTTTAAATTTTCAAATTTGCAGCGGTTAATAACCGCTGCTAATATCAGTAATGATTTATTTCCAATAATTAATAATGATTATTCAAAATTTAACTTTAAATTTAATAATTAATAATTTATTTTCATTTTGACTTCAAAATTTATTTAAATTCAAAATTAATAATTTGTTTTCATTAAAATATATTTACATATAACTTCAACATTTATTTTCATTAATTAATAATTAATATAAATTGAAACAATAATTAATTCATTTAATTGAAATCATTTAATTTATAACAGTGATTTGTAAAATTATTGAAGTAAAATTTCTAAAATTATACTAATAATAAAATTTAAAATGTCAATTAAATAAAATTCAATATTAACAGAAAATTTTAAATAAACAAACAAAATTTGTATCGAAAATAAAAAAAAAGAACACACAACTAACTGTCAGCATGGGGCTGGGGGTTGGGGAGGTGGGGGTGGGGGGCCATGCCCGGCAGCAGAGGTAGCTCAGGTGGAGGTGCGCCAGGGAAGGCAGCCTAGTATGCAATTTGCAACATGACATTCGCAGCCTGCCTCCACATCTCCAATTGGGACTACATCTGCTGCACCTGTTGCGCTTGCTGATGCATCAGCTCCTGCTACTGTTGCATATGCTCCTGCTGCTGCTGCTGCAACTGGGCCTGAATGTCATCTCTATCCATCTCGTCTGGTGCGTTGTGTTGCTTAGGCCCAGATGTAGTCACCTGGGACGCAACAGCAGAAAAGGAAGTAACAGCCTCATATCCTCGACCCCCATAGACAAGGGATCGGGTCGCCCCGAACCCGAACCCGAACCCTGGGAGTCGGCCGGGGTGCTAGTCACGCCCCTCCATGGCTACCCTCAGTGAGGCAATGGGGTCTACAGCAGACCCATGAGACTCTCTCATCTTAGCGTCTGTAAGCTGAATACGACGCTGTACTCGAAAAAATTAAATCAAAATGTTAAAAAATTAAAACTATCCATAAATACTATAATTATCGAATTATAAATAAAATTATTAAACAACTAATTATAAATTTACTAATTTTAAAATTAATTCTATAATTTAACAATTAATAAAAAAATTTAAAAACTAATTATAAAGTTAAAAATACTTACAATGATCTCCTCAGTCTCTTATGTCAGGGGAGATCCATCTGAGTATCTGTGGGTGGTCACAAACATCTCCCCGTAGGTCGCCCTCCGGCCCTCCCTCCGTGCCGCCTCATCCAACTCCGAGTATGCGACGTAAAATGGCTTCGATCCTGCCGTATGATGGATCGTTTGCCGGGACCGACTCCTCACAGCCTTCCTCGCCACTGCCTACTACTCCGGTGATCTCCTGAACCGGACAAATCTGGCCTAGTCCACCGCATCGACCCCGTCTGGGACGTTTGCCTCTAGCTCCTGGATCGTCCTGGTCCCATCCCCCTCCTTCTGGTGGTACAAGCAATTTCACCTATTCTTCCACCCTTCCCCCATCTTCGAGATGGCGAACTCTCTATTTGCATCTCGTACAACAAACTTGCCCTGCAACAGATTTCAAATTTAATGTCAGTAAATTATTTTTTAATTAAAAAAATCTTAATTTTAATATTTCAAATAATAAAAAATTTACCTTCACCTTCTCCCATACACCGTTCTTCAGGCTCTGCCAGATCCTCTTCCAGGTCTCAGCGCTGATATCGAACTGGAGGAAGTTCTTGCCCTGCTTAATCAGGTAGCGGTTGAAGAGCTGACCACCCTTCACCCACGGCTACTGGGTGATGTCGTCCCACTCCACGACGACCCTCTGCTCACTACGAAGTTGGTGTACATCCCTCAATGTGAGCTTCCTCGTAACGGTCGCTCCTGTCGAATCTGAAAAGTGAATTTATACAATTATTTCTAAAAACTAATCATTTATTAATAAAAAAATTAACTAAATAAAATATGATAAATTAAATAAATAATTAACATTAGTAAGCAAATTATCTAAATCATCTTAATTAATAAACAATTTAAATACAACATTTTAATTAAATAATGTATTAATTGTTTACTTACCCCGAATGTCGACCTCAAACCCAGTCGATCGACTAGCAGAAGGGCATCGAAATCCTTGGTCCCTCTCTATCTCCTCGTCCGCAAACCTCTCAGCCTATTCGACTGAGATGTTGATATTGCCGTGCTCGAAGTCATCGACATTACGCATAACATCGCCCTCCTCCTGACCATCTCCAACATCGGGGAACATATGCTCCTTCCTGTGCCTCCTGCTCTGATCCTGATCAGCCATCTGAAAACAATTAATTTGAAAATTTAGTTAAAATAAAATAAACGATTTTAAAAATAAATCTAAAAAAATAGAAAATAGAAATAAAAAAATTAATTAAAATTAAAAACATGAAAAAACTTTAAACTAACCTCTGACATGACGCTTTAGAAGATTGAAAGTGTGAAAATGAGGGGAAGGATTGGTTTATATAGGCGTTGAATTAGTAGCGGTTTTAGAAAAACCACTGCAAATTAGTAGCGGTTTTCTGTAAACCGCTACTATGACCACTGCAAAACTAGGACGAATTCTTGGGAAATATCGATATTTAGCAGCGGTTTTTCTGAACCGCTACTAATTGATGGAATATTCATTTTTGCAGCGTTTATTTTTGAAAAAACCGTTACAAATTCCAATGCAAATCAGTAGCGATTATTATAACCGCTACCGTAACCGTGGCGACTTTCGACCTTTCGCTTCTACAACGGTTTGCATTTATTAAAACCGCTACAAATTTTTTGATGAACTGCTATAAAGGGCACACCTATATTGTCATCACATATTAGTAGCGCTTTGACCAAAAACCGCTGCAAAACTCATCATTTAGTAGCAGTTTGTTTAGCCGTTACTAATTTACCGCTACTAAATACCCGTTTTTTTGTAGTGCTTGTTTCATCAAGACTATAAATTCCTTAATGTGTATGGAATATGGTCAATTGTAATAAGATATTACCTCATTCCTTAACATAAAAGCCAATTGAATTTTTTGGATGATAAAGAAAGCTAAATAAATAACTTAATTATAACATACATTTTGAAATATTTATATATATAGTTAGATTACATGTCAATTTATAAAGCAGACAAATTAATTTATAAAATGATAGATAAATTAGTTAATTTACTTCCTTAATCTATCTAAAAAAATCAACTAGCTCAACAAGAGTAGTACTTTATAGAAAATATTACAAATTTGAGGGACGTGGTGGATCGAATTCTCATATTTAAAACTAAAGTCAATTCTCAACTAGAGCACGGGAGATGGTATATTCAAGAACTTGATTTTGTATCTCATCATCAGATGATTTTGCAAAAAATCACGAGCATGCTTGTCCTGATCTCTCTTGTATAAATTAAAAGGCTAATTAATCATCAACCGACGCATTCATTTATTCCTTTTCTTTTGAATATGGCTAAATAGTAGATAATTGCTGTTATCTCCCTAATGATACATTAATCAAAGGGGTGGCTTAAGTGCAGTCAACACATGACGTGAATTTGAGATTTGATTACGTGGGAAGTGGAGGCTTGACAAGCGAGCCAAAGCACTTTTGTTGAAACAGGAAAGTAAATGTGTCCGTTTGGATTGGCTGTGACCTTTACTTTTGCAATACGATTTACAGATTATAAAGTAAGTATATTATAATAGGAATTTGTTTCAGCATAATTAAATGTGATTTCCCAACATTAGCGGGCCAATATCACCTCATCTACTAGCATAATTACGAAAATGCCACTTCCTTTCTTACTTCTCTCATAATTACCAAAATGCTATTAATTTTTTTAGTTTTTCTTAATTCCAACCTTACCATTGGTTGACTTTAACATTTTTTTGTCAACTTTGACTTTTTGGGTTGACTTTGACTTGTTTTTTGTTGATTTTTGACTAAATTACCAAAATATCTTTATTATTTGATAACATTTTATGCCCTATGCCTTTTTATTCAAAATGACCATTTTACCGTTTAGTCATTTCTACTTAAAATCCTCAAGACTAGGGAATTAGTCGATCATCCTTTCTTGTCTATAGGCATTTTCCTTTCTATTTCTTTTATCTATAGGGTTCAAATAATTTCGTAGTTCATCTGTTTGACCTTTATTTCCGTTTACGGAATTTGGGATATTACATTTCATGTCTGCAATAATCTAATGAATGTTCAGTCACAAGTCATAGGTAACAATAACATAAAATCAACTAATGTTCAGAGACTGAATTGACACTCCAATGTAAACCAGGCTTATGTTTGGAAAGCCATCGGAAAACAGCTTTTTTACAACTTACAAGATGAAGCTACTCTCACGTTACTTTAGTCAAAGACTGACAGGTCAACCAAAACCCCCAAAGTTAGAGTGATTCATCCCCTAAAAATTCTGTGAGTCTTTGTTCTCAATCATACACATATTAATTAGATAAAATTGGTCAAGCAATGAGACAACAATAATTCCTTGATGGCGGTTACACTATCTTACCTTTTGTGGAAGAATTTGCAAACTTATAGTGATGTCAAGTTTAAGGGAAAAAAATTGATGCATCTACTATATTAATTACATCTATTTTTTTGTTAAAAAAAAGAATTTGGACTGCAATAGCGCATGATGAGTAGAGGAGTAGTGGAGATTGAATCCTAAAACTGGTGCCACAAATGGCACATCAAGTTGGTAAATTCGAATTCAGACTTGATAACATTTTGTAAGAGGATCAATCAAAATAAGAAAATGACTTGATAAAATCAAATACGAACTTGTTAATCCCCAACATGAAGTTGGTAAATTCGAATCCAGGCTTGGTAAAATTTTTTTAAGAGGATCAATCAAAATAATAAAATGACATGATAAAACTTAACGTGAACGTGGTAATTTTTAATATAAAGTTGGAAAATTCCAATCCATACTTAGTAAAATTCTGTAATAGGATCTCACTAATGTATCTATATTTAAATTTATAATATATATATATATATATATTGAGAAGCATTAGTGGCCCCACCAATGCTTTTAACCACCAAGTGGTGGGGTGGGGTTGGAACCCCCACCATTTGGATTAAAGTTTTTTTTGGAGCTCCGGTGGGTCCTCCACCGCCGGAGCTCCAGTTGGCACTCACCGGCTGGTGGTTTGTTGTGGATGAAGTGGTCTTTTTTAAAAAAAGTTGTTTAAGGGCATTTTTGTCATTTTTTATAACTAGTACCTGGAATTTTTAAAATTAGAATCACCATTCTGTTGTTTCCTATTTTTCAAGTACTTTATATGTCATTTTCTCAAAAAAAAAATTTCTATTAGAATAACACTACAAATTAAAACTTTGAATTTTGATACGTTTTTAAAGAAGTGAATTTAACACTACAAGCAGGTTGGCCTCAGCCACTTAATGGACCCTACTCATAAGAACTTTGGTCCAAAAGCTCTATCCTTAAAGCCCAACTCCTGGGGGAAATGTGGATAGACAAACCAATCCTATGGACCTGGCTGACCCTTTCTCTGTTAAATTGGACCCGACATTATTATCTAATATTAATTTAATTTTTATATTAGTCATAATATTTTAGAAATAATTTGTAACTTTAAAAAAATAAAATTAAATTTTATATACGGTCATGTTATATTTAAAAATAAAATATAAAAATGAAATTTTTTACATCATATTAGTAATACTAAAAATACAAGGAATTTTTGTAAACAGTAGAAAAACATTGTGAGATGTGATCAAAAAGAAAAAAATTGTGAGATAACAGAGAAAAAAGTGTGTGTATAATGAATGATGAAAGATTAATGCGACATTGGATATACTGCTATTTATATTTACTTTTAAAATTAATAAGATTGACTCTTTTGATCCAAAAATTTGACATTATGAATATCCACATAATATTATACTATCTCGTATCCTTAATATAAACTCTAGCTGACTAATGTAAAGAGATTAAAGAAATTAAATAAATTAGATTATCCACATAATATTATACTACCTCATGTCCTTAATATAATTTAAAGAGATTATATATTAAACTCCAATTGACTAATTTAATGTTACATAATCTCTCTAAAATATTTATATGTATCATTAAATTATATATCAGTTTATAAGCCATATCAATATAAGCAATTAAAGTAATTTATTTTACTAAACAAAATTAGTTATGCGCAAGAACTTGATGGTCTAATCTAATTTGGTCCAATACAAAGCGATTCAATGTGGTCTAAATAAACTCTATAATGCAATAGGACATATCAGATTCATGTCATATAAATTTCTATTAATTATTTCTATATCTTCATAACCAATTATTATAATTATTTATGGGATTCATAAGATGAAACAATTTAAACATTTTTATTAAAAAACATAGATAATATGACACTTGAGGAGTTACTATTTATATACCAAGAAACCAATTCAAATTGTTCCTTACCATATTAAAGCAACGAATTTTCTACGGTTCTACCTAAGAAAAACGACACCAATTTTTGTTGACTGTTTTTTTTGGTGAACTTCGACTATTTGTAACCTCCTGGATTTCTGATTTCGGTGCCTTCCTGGGATTTGGGGCTAGCTCACCAATGCGTTTCAGATGTTTCTAATTTTCCAAATGCATTTTTTTATGATTTCTTGTTATCATTGGATTGTACATAAAAAATCTTTATTGTTAATACAATTTTTTATCACTTAAATTTATCTCAATTTAGGAAGAAAGCCCATACGATGGATGCGATTATGCCCAATGGAACTAAGATTATAGGATGCAGCACAGGGACAAGAAATCCTGGGACTGGACCAAAGGTTTTGATGATGGCAAGGCAAGTGGAGCTCCTTCTTCCTGCAATCAAAATCAGAGCATAGAGGCACAGTTCCACAAAAATGGCAGCCATGATGGTGGCATGGGCCATCAAATGGAGATTTCGTTCTGGATTGGTATTCTACTTGCATATAGCCACTTAATGTAGTTATTAGAAACATAATGGCCACGTGGAGCTCCTTCCTGTATAAACAAATGAATGAACTGATATTTTCACAAAAAAATGATAAAAACTTTATTACATAATATTCCCATAATTAGATTATAAATTAATTTACAAATAAGATAAATTAATTTAAAAAATAATAAACATATCAATTAATTATCTTTATTTTTAATTTTCTAAAAAAAGAGTCAACAAAAATGATTTAATTATGTAAAAAAATAGCACGAACTTGTGGGGGCCATTTTTTCGCTGTAAAAAAATTATGTATACCACCTACACGGTACCAATCAGAAGAAGTAATTTGCGAGCCTCGTTCTAATTGGATGGCACAAATATACCCCCAAGTATAATGATGTTTTTGTCGGTCTTCCCTTCTCCTTTGGTGCTGTAGACGTTGGATGGTTGTTTTGTTGGCATAAGATAAAGAATCCCTCCCATCTATTTGAACAAGCGTCCCCACTTCGTAAGTTCGTATGTTAAATATTAAAAAAAAAATCTTAACGAGACCAAATATATATGTGTATATATATTTATTCTCTTTTAAAAAAAACGTGGCCCCCATATTTCGAATCATGAGTTTTTAACTACTCTCATTGACTTCGTTCGTCATCTCAAGGTCGTCGTTGCTTGAGCTCTTCAAATCTGAACCATATCTCTCAGGCTTTATTCCTCAGTTCACAGCGCCAAACTCTTCAATAATCCATCTCCTTCCCCTCTTACTCTCCCATTTAGATTTTCTGGCCAAATTCGATCGAACGATTGGCGGCACTCTGTGTGTGTGTGTGTGTGTGTGTGTGTGTGTGTGTGAAATCCTCAAGCCAAGAATATCAATTTCAAGGTATGATTGTATATTCGTTGTTAACTTTCCTTTTCTGCCTTATTTTCCATCTCTGCTTCTCTTTTCCTTAGTGTTTTCCTGAAGGAAAAACTATGGTATAGTTTAGTCCCTCCAGATCTAAAAACGATCAGCTGTACTGTACACGTAAATTTTAACAGTTCCGATCTCTGCTAGAATTGATGTTCATAATTCAATAAAATTGTCAATATTTGCACATGACATTCAATTTTCTCTTGGAAAGATTAATCTTTTAGTTTTAAGTTTCAATTCAGTTATAATTTGGTTGAAATTCAGTTTTTAATATTTTTTTCTATTTGCTATTTAATCATATAATTCACCTCTTGTCATCCTATATGTGTGTATGTGACTTGCTGATAATGTGCTTCCAAGTAAGCTAGAAAATCGAAAAAATAATTGTTAGATTTAAGGTGTGAGTTTATGTCAGACTCCGTGCATTACTAAATCTCTTGCATTACCATCTCACTTTCTTCTTCAAGTCCGAGACGGAGAAGGCCCTCCAACTCTGATCCGGCTAGGACTTTGAACATGAGATCGGATTCATATAAACTCCAAGCATATTTTTCTAAGAGAAATGGGGCGAGAGAGAGAGGGAGAGGGAGGGAGGGAGGGAGAGGGAGAAGTAAGGGGGGTTGAGATATGGAAGAAGAAGGGAGGATATTAATTCAAGTTTCTTATTTTTTTGGAACTGAAGATTAATTCAATTTTATAGTTGGCAGCACAGCATAGATTCGTTTTTTTTTTTAAAAAAATCTAGCTTACATATGAAGTTACCACCAACTTTTAAATAATGAATGGATGACTCAAGGTGAATTATATATTGAGTTGGATTAATTTATTAATTAGAAAAAGATTAAGGAGTGAGTTTTAACTGAGCTAAAAGTGTAGGAATCAAATTAAAAACAATGAGACATAGGTTTAATGACCAAATAGTTAATTTTCCAGTTTAATATAAGTGCCAGGTTACATATTTAATTTGATGCTGTTTTTAAACTCAAACTGGTATTGCCTGCTATTCTAAATAAAAAAAATAGTTCATAACGGCTTATGGAAGGCTAGGTGACTTCAATGGCGCAGAAATAATCTTATGCATGATGAATAAAAGGGTTCTGTGCCAAATGTAATATCTCAAACTGCCCTTATGGAAGCATATGGCAAAGGAGACCGCTACAACAACGCTGAAGCAATATTTCGTAGGATGCAGCATTCAGGCCCTGAACCTTCTGCTTTGTCTTATCAGGTAATACTTTAAACATTTGTGGAGGTATGCATGTGATTTATAGTTAGTTATATTCCCCTGTAATAAGATTTAAATATAAGCAGAGTGTCAAGATTGCCTTTATAACCGTTACTTCTTCCATCTATAACGGACCTGAAATATGATCTCTGTCTTTTCCAAGGCATGTTTAGGTATATTTTTTTAATCCGCAAAGATGTGAGAGTGGAATTACAAGTCCTACATGCCTCCTCACTTGAATGCCTATCAGACTTGAACTGTCAGCTTATGTACTGTTTTACAGCAACCTTGCTTGAAACAAATCGTAATCTTGTATTGAAATTTTCTTGCATCTGCTCTTATTTTATCAATGTATTCAAGATTTACATATTGTTCTTTTTCTTTCTATGAGATTATGCATATGCATGTTAAGTATCATTTCCTCCAGAAGAGTAGTTATACGGTTACGAATGTTTATGCTACTACATGATTCCCAACACCGTAAATGACAAACTGTTCCAGATCTGATTTTAGTATAGTCTTTCAGAAGTTACTGTACCACATTTGACTGTTGACAAATAAAATATTTGTTTCACTTTTACTTTTGATATTTATTAATGATACACTTGCAGGGAAACAAGTATAGGGAAGCTGAGGTGTAATACCTCCTATTTATCCCCTATATGTTTGTATTAGATCACTTTTGAATCACTCTGAGGCCTTAGATATCAAGATTTTGTCCAAGATTGTGAATTTGGTTTTTCAAAAACGTAGAAAACGTTGTTACTGTTCGCAAGGCATTTTTTCATATGTTTGGCCCAACTTTAAAAAATCATAATTAATTCTAGAAAAATCAAAATTAAGTGGTTCCAACTTCTAAATTTAGCTTATTAAGTGATCTATAGGTGAAAAATACTCATTTGCCCAAAAACATTCCCATTTGAATCAGTTTATTCAAATATCATGCGCTGCTCCAATGGTCATTTTCCAGATTTCCAGTTTTTACCTTAAACTTTGGAAAATCATATCTCTCAAAATACACATCTAAATTTCGAAAACTTTATATCCTTTTAAAGCTTGGGATGTGTAGTTTCTGACGGGAAAGTTTCAACTCATTTGGAGATTTTTTGCTATTTTTAATTCCCACGTGAGGCAGATTCATTTTTCAGGGCCTTTGAAACCCAATTTTTCTTAAAATTCACCAAAACATCTTTTTGGTTCATTAATCCACCTTGAACATGCATGGTTATTCCTTACCATTCCTTGTTACTTTTAATCCATTTTCATGCATGCTTCATTAACCATTCATATGATTCTTCTTGTTGAGGTTTAAGTTACAAACATAGCAACTTCAAAGAGAGAGTATCATCTCATATATTTACACAAAATCAAGCAAGCAAAGGCATCATCTTCAAGCATCATTAACCCATTCCTTACCCTTGCTTGCGTTTCCACCTACATGGTTAGTTGGTGGGGAATGAGATTTGGGAATCCCAATAGCAAAACCACATAATCAGAACATTGTGAATATGCATACATAACTTTAAGGAATGTGTATGATTACATAAACATGTGACACATCAAACTTCACCTTAGCATGCATATGGCCATAGCACAAAAGTCAAATTTCATACACAAATCATGCACTTTAATCACCATAAAAGTTCATGTAACATTCACAACTCATTTTCATAAACATGAAAGTAGATTAGTAGTTTTGCTACCTCAAGATCTTAACTTTTCCTTTTTCACTTTATGGCTCTCTTGAATAACCTTTCCAATATGCTCTTGGAGGTCTCAAATCCCTAATAATCATGGTATAATTCTCATGTAAATACACAACCAACAAGTTGCCAAAAAACTTGTAAAAACGCATAGAACTCCTTGTAGGTTTTTCAAGAGTTCTACAAGTTCAAGTCTTGGTTTTCATGGTTCCTTAAACTTCTAAAATCCATTCCTTGGCATTACCCTACACAAAACATCATTTTCAAGCCATTGGAATCATCAAAACACTCAAAAACTCATTCCTTCCATTTTTTTTCTTGCCTTGGTCGAGAAGAAGAAAGAAAAAGGGGAAAAATGGGTTTTTTTCAACTTTCTTCATGTAACCTTATGTTTTCTTGCGTCCAAAACCCTTTTTCCTAACTTTGATTAACTCAAAAACATATCCTCTTAGATCAATCAAAATTTGGGCAGCACCTTCCCATAAACTTGAGCTTTCCATAATTTTTACAACAACTTAAATCAACAACAACCAACAACCTATCTTTTACCCCTCAAGGAAGAGCTTGCAACCATTTACCACTTTTAAAACCTTCCTTTTTCCATTTTCAACTCTTGAAGTCCTATCCTATCCATCATCCTCAAAAAGGGAGGCTCATTCAAGGAACAGCTCAAGAGAAAAGGTAGTAGTAGTTGCAAGACTCAAGAAAAGAGGGGGATTTGGTTGCAAGAACACATTATCTTATGTTATGGATTGGATCTTCTTCTTCTTGCTTGGGAGGTGGTGTTTTCTAGAGAGGAGGGAGAGAAAAATTTCAGATCAAGAGAGAGGGAGAGGGGAGGGCACAATGAGAGAAGGAAAGAGGGAATTTGTGTTTTTACAATTACATGGTAAATGAATGTGTGGATGGTGTTGAAACTTAGGGACCAAGACTTGAAACGCATGATCCATATTGTATCACTTGTCCTTGTCTCTTTCCTTGCTGAAAAGTGCTCTTTGGCTTCCTCTGTAAGCTTGGTTGGGCTGACTAGACCTCTGCCCGGTCAGTTACTTGATCCAGTGGCACGCATTTCTGTAAAGTAACCTTTATTCGAGTAACTTTCCTTTTTATTTTTCCTGAGACTTTTCTTTCATGTGGCGCCATTCCCTAGGCCTCCTTACCAGGGTGGCATCATCCCTTCCTCAAAATATCTTTGTCTCTCTTCGTAAATCGTCAGGATTCCTCAATTTATGTGTAACACCTTAAAACGGGCTCTTGGTGGCCAATTTGACTTAAGGACATGGAAAAATTCTATATTTTTCCCTAATTCTCAAGCTCTTTTCTGTTTTTCAAAATTCTTCCCGGATTTTCCATAATTAATTTTCTAAGAAAATACTTTTTCGGGCACTGTTATTCTCCGTACAACGAAACTACCCGCACTGGATACCAGGTAATAATTTTATTAAATACTTTACGACCCAACTAAACTTTTCTCAGTTTGGGTCTTCGGCATTTGAGAACTCCTGCTATCTCGAATAATTATTTCTCAGTCTTTTAGTCCTCTAAAAATTCTTAATTACGAAAATGCCATTGCTCTTTATACTTTCCACATATTTACCAAAATGCCACTAGCTTCCTTATCTTTCTCATATTTACCAATATGCCATCACTTTTTCTATCTTTTCTTAATTCTAACATTACCCTGGGTTGACTTTGACATTTTTGGTCAACTTTGACTTTTAAGTTGACTTTTGACCAAATTACCAAAATGTCCTTATTATTTTATGACATTTTACCACCTAGACCTTTTTAGTCAAAATGACCATTTTACCCTTGTCATTTAGGCCAAATGATCTTACTTAGAATTCTCAAGAATGGGGACTTAGTCGATCATCCTTTCTTGTCTATGGGGCTTAAATCATTTCGTAATTTATCGGTTTGGCCTTTGCTTTCGTTCACGAAATTTGGGATATTACAGAAGAAGTATTTGACAGCCTTCTGAACAATGAAAATCCACCATTGAAACCTAATTAGAAAATGTTTCATATGATGATTTACATGTATTTGACAGCGTAGGACATTTGCTTTGATGGCTGAGCGAGGAATTGAGCGATATGCAATTACTTATAACAGCTTGATGTCATTTGAAACAAATTACAAAGAAGTTTTAAAAATACATGACCAGGTGATATGAATTATACAGAAGAAAGACAGGACGAAGAGAGCCGTGCAGAAAGTGGACATAATATGGCCCACATAGGGAGCAAAGCCCAACCCATTTGTGAAGACGAACTGAAGCCACGTCGCAACACGCGTGAGAAGCGTGCCACCTGGAAATTGAGAGAATAAACAGATAATGAGTGAGCTGAGAGGGGTGTGAAATGTGTGATGTAATTTCTTCCCTCCGGATTGCTTCCGTGCTCCCTCCCTCCCTCCTTCTTTTCTACTTTCTGACATTTCCATTATTGCTAGTGGAGAACCTGTATTATTGAACGATTATAGCCGTTTCCTTCATTATCATATGTCGAGGAATATTCATATCAGTGAACCATTGGAACTTGCCATTAACCATTCGATTGTTCATAACATTTTGGTGTTTTCGTTGAGAGACGTAATGGCAGAATCAACCAGATTCAAGGACCTGCAAGCTGACTTTAAGCAACTGAACGAACAAGTGAACAACACGAATGCGAGACTAGATCATATTGAAGCCGCCATTGAAGCATTGGCACGAGCCCCATATGCGCGTGTAGAACAGATGGAGACAGCTATGAGAGAACTTATGATTGCCCATACCAGTAGTAGACCTCAATAACCATACTTTACTTAGCAGATAAAAATCGATTTCCTGAGGTTTGATGGTACAGATCCGTCCAACTGGATCTTCTGTGTCGAACAATATTTTACTTATTATGAAATGCCTGACCCACACCGAATAGTGCTGGCAGCCATAAACATGGAAAGTGATGTGGTGCCTTGGTTCCAAATGCTGCAAAAGTCACATACCATTTATGATTGGGCTTTACTGACCATAGCCATCAAAGCCAAATATAGACCCTCACTCTTAGAGCAGCCAGGATCGAAGCTATTCAAATTAACACAGAATGGCAGCGTTGAGGAGTACTGTAGACAGTTCGTGGCACTTGCTAACAGAACAGAGGGCATCTCCGATAGGGCTCGAATTGACTATTTCACCAGTGGCCTGAAATCTGAATTTAAAAGGGAAGTGGTGGCCGGACACCCCAACAGCTTACAGCGAGCAGTGGAGTTGGCAATACTTCATTGGGCCCTTGCCTTCCTTCAAGATAATGCGATGTTCTTGTTCTCGCACATGAGGTAATTTGTGTGGTTTCTCAAAAATACAGTCATATTTGTGGACTAGCGTTAACATGTCTTCGGATATCTCCTCATCCTTCTCTAGTCCTTCTGTTGCATGTTCCTCCCACTGCATCACATAACACTCTGATATGGCCCCTGTCTGGACCAACCATCTTAGTAGGTGAAACTCTGCTGATGTAACTACCATTTCGTTAGAGCCTCTCAGGGTAATGAAGTATCCCTGGTTGTAGAATTTAATATAAGACTCGCCAATGGTGTAGTTGGCTATATGTGGGCCCAGAGTAGCAAGCCAGGATGCCCCAGGACTATATCAGATCAAATGACAAGTAAGACATATGCTGGGAATTGAATGCAGTGTCCTTGGATTTGCACCATCACCCATCGTATTCTTCCCTCTCCCCTCATCGCAATACCATCCCCCACCATTACTCTCACGTCCTTCGTACGTTCAATAGGCATATTCAGGTGCTGGGCCACGTGGGGTGTATGAAGCTGTCGGAACTCCCCTATCCAGTAAAAGTTAAATATGCATCCCTCCAATTATCCCCAGGAACCTTATAGTGGCCTTACTAGGCGATCCAAGGTATGCGTTCACGTAAAGATGATGAACGGTGGTCTCTTCCTGCTCTGACCCTGTTTTATGGCCTACGTCCACTCATCGTCTGTTTATTCTCTCAATTTCCAAGTGGCACGCTTCTCACGCGTGCTGCGACGTGGCTTCAGTCCATATTCACAAATGGGTTGGGCTTTGCTCCCTGTGTGGGCCATATTATGTCCGCTTTCTGCACGACTCTCTTCGTCTTGTCTTTCTTCTGTATAATTCATATCATCATCCCTTGGTACGATAGCGACCTTGTCCCCAACGTTGAAGTTCAGGTAAAGCTCCTTAAATTCCATTATGTCCTCCCATATCGGTGCATCCTGACTATCCCACTGAACCAGCACTTGTGTTATCCACTGTTCATGACATCGGACAGTTCGCATATCCAAAATCGCTATGGGCCTGTTTGTTCATTGACTTTCACCTTGGAGAAGTGGAAGTGGAATTAGAATCAACATTTTGTATTGTTTGGTACCATGGAACTCACTTCTTGATGGAACTCACTTCCATAAAAAATGATGGAAGTGGGTTCCATCAGCCCCCTAGGAAGTGTGTTCCAGTTCCTGGAAATTTATGCATGACCGTTGAAACCTTCCCTTCAGTGACTCCAGAAGCATGATGTCGACGGCAACGGTGGCTACAATGACGACGGCGACGTGCGATGAGGAATCTGATTCAAACGACCTCATCCCCTTCCATCTTCGACTCCGGTGACCTCATATATTCCCCTTCATATTCGACTCTGGCGACTTCCCATCTTCTTTCTTCTTTTCCAATAGAAATATTGGCAAGGAATCCGGCGAAGAACGGTGAACGACGACCTCTTTGCTATTTACCAACTTTGCAAATAACAGCGACCAGGCAAATAATTTTCAACGATTTGCTCCTTAGATCTCAAATCTGGACGAATGGCAACCGATAAACAATCCAACATTTAAAATCAAGACCAGAGGAACAAGCATTTAAAATCAAAAAGCAAAATAAAATGAGACACCAACCTTGGAAAGGGAAAAAAGCATATTTGCATGAATCTGGATGACCAAAAATCAAACACAAACAAAATAAAATGAGAGCCCAGAGGAACAGGCAGTTAGAGTTACCGAAGGGGAAAAACTGAGACACCAACCTTCAAAGCCTCGCGATCGATGTAAGGCGAGCTCCACAAGCTTGCTTGTCAGACGGTGGTCAGAATTGTGCTGGTTGGGAGGATTTTCTTTTGGGGGAAAATAAATTTTTTTTATTGTAGAGGGCATATTAGTCTTTTCACATTATAAATATAAATATTAAATTAAAATAATACCTCACTTCTTCCAACATACCAAATACATTTTTAATCCCACTTCCACTTCTAGTTCCACTTCCAATTCCATCAAAATCAGTTCTGCGTACCAAACAGGGCATATGGGTTGTAGAAGTAGTCCTTCCACCTCTATTAGCAGTGACAGCGGCACATAGGGAATGGCAGTGGTACCCTCACATTTCTTGAGTAGTGAAACATGGAAGACAGTGTGTATCTTGGCTGACTCAGGCAACTTCAACTTATACACGACTATCACAATCTTCTGTTCTACAATAAATGGTCTAAAGTAACGGAGAGCAAGCTTATGATATTTCCGGAGTGCGATGGAGTGCTGCCAATACGGCTGTAACTTAACGAACACTCTGTCTCCCTCATTGATGTGAACCTCCGACCTCTTTTTATCAGCAAAGTGTTTCATCCTTTCTTGTGCCTTTGTCAGATTTCCTTTTAACACGCCCAATATGCTATCACACTGTCTTAACTGTTGATACAGGTCCTTCGATAACTCGTCTGTCACTGTAACTGGTAGGAGTGTTGGTGGGTCTATTCCATATACAACCTTGAATGACGTCATGCGTATAGCGTTGTGATGTGCTGTGTTGTAAGAACTCCGCCCATGGTAGATATTCCACCCAAAGTCGGGGACAATAGAATATGAAGCACTGTAAATACATTTCCAAACACCTATTGAGCCCCTCGGACTGACTGTCTGTTTGTGGGTGATAAGCAGAACTCATTCACAAGGTTATGCCGTGTAGCTTGAATAATTGTTTCCAAAATGAGCTAATAAAGACCCTGTCCCTGTCGGAAACTATGGACTTAGGCAATCCGTGTAACCTGACCACATATTGGATGAAAGCCTCCGCCACGCTTGCACTATCAAAGGATGTTTTAAGGGGTACAAAATGGGCATACTTTGATAGCCTGTCGATGATGACAAATATGACTGAGTAGCCCTTCACTTGGGGTAGTGCGATAATGAAGTCCATCGCAATGTCCTCCCATATTGCTATAGGTACAGGCAGTGGTTCAAGCAAACCGGCTGGGTGCGATTGTGAGTACTTGGCTTGTTGGCACACTGGGCATTGTTTGATAAATATCTTAATGTCCTTCCTCATCCTGGGCCAGTGGAATAGTGTCGCTACACGTTGAAATGTGCGCAAGGTCCCAGCATGACCCCTACTACCGATGCATGAAATTCCAAGAGAACCTTGGTTATCAACTCACGATTGTTACTAGGAACAACTATCCGCCCCTTCCATACTAATATATTTCCCTTCATCCTGTAATCTTCCATCTTGCTCAGGTCCTCCTAATAACGAGCAATGAGGGTTTGTAGTTTTGTGGAGTTTTGGGTGGCTTGCTGTATCTCGTCAACTAGTGTGGACTGAATGCTCATGAGAGCCATGTGTGACAGTCACAATAGTGCATCTGCTACTATGTTCGTCCTCCCATGTAAGTTTTGGGAGGTAAATCTCTTGCTCAAGAGTTTGAATGGTCTATCCCCTTGAGTGTTTGAGACTTTCTTAGTCTGTTCAAACTATGAAGTGACATCCGACGAGGTAATGTTGAAATTTGGCAATGGCTTGGGTGATTGCATAAAGTTCCCTCACATATGCCGATTGAGCTTGCATTCTAGGGGAAATCTGCTTAGAAAAATAAGCAACGGGATGTTTCTCTTGGCTCAACACAGCCCCAATTCCATACCCTGATACATTTGTCTCAACAACGAATGTCTTAGAAAAATCGGGCAAAGCAAGTATTAGGGCTTGAGTCACTGCCTATTTTAGTTCTTCAAATGCAGCTTATGCTTCATCTGTCCATGCGAACCCATCTTTTTGCAATAACTTAGTCAACATACTTGCTATGTGTGTGTATTTTCTGACAAAATGCCGATAGTACCTAGACAACTCCAGAAATCCTCATAGCTGCTTCACATTTCTAAGCACTGGCCATTGCTTCACTGCTGATACCTTCATTGGGTCTATGGCTTCCCGATTGCCTAAAATAACGTGACCAAGATACTCAACTTGTGCTTTCCCGAAGGAACATTTAGTCTCTTTCGCCAATAGTTGGTGCGCTTCCGTTTGTTTCAACACTAGCTCCACATGGTGCAAGTGTTGTTGCCAGTTGGTGTTGTATACCAATATATCATCGAAGAATATAAGGACAAATATGCGTAAGAATGGCTTGAACACTGAGTTCATAAGCAACTAAAACATGGCTGGGGCATTAGATAATCCGAAGGGCATCACCAACCATTTGCATAGTCCTTCATGCGTCTTGAATGCCATCTTTGCTCGGTCTCTTGATGCATACGAACCTGGTGATATGCCGAACACATGTCCAATTTGGTACAGAACTGGGAGCCCCCCAATTTATCTAACAACTCATCGACAGTTGGCATAGGAAACGAATCTTTGACTGTTATGGCATTCAAACCTCTGTAATCAACGCAAAAACGCCACGTATCGTCCTTCTTCTTCACCAAGATGATTGGAGCAGAGAATGGGCTATTGCTAGGTTGAATCAATCCCTCCTCTAACAACTCAGCCACCATCCTTTTGATTTCATTCTTTAGGAGAATGGGTAGTGGTAAGGGCACACCTTCACTGGGCCCTTGCCTTCCTCCAAGAGGATGTGATGTTCTTATTCTCGTACAGGAGGTAATCCGTGTGGTTTCTCAAAAATACAGTCATATTTGTGGACCAGCGTTAACATGTCTTCGAATATCTCCTCATCCTTCTCTGGTACTTCTGCTTCATGTTCCTACCGCTGCATCACATAACACTCCGATATGGCCCCTGTTTAGACCAATCGTCTTAGTAGGTGAAACACTGCTGATGCAACTACCATTCCATTAGAGCCTCTCAGGGTAATGAAGTCTCCCTGGTTGTAGAATTTAATATAAGACTCGCCAGTGGTGTAGTTGGCTATATGTGGGCCCATAGTAGCAAGCCAGGATGCCCCTAGGACTATATCGAATCCAGCGACAAGTAAGACATATGCTGGGAATTGAATGCAATGTCCTTGGATTTACACCGTCAACCGTCATATTCTTCCCTCTCCCTTCATTGCATTACCATCCCCCACCATTACTCTCACGTCCTTCGAATGTTCAATAGGCAGATTTAGGTGCTGGGCCACGCGGGCGTGTATGAAGCTGTCGGAACTCCCCCTAGTAATATTATGTCCGCTTTCTGCATGGCTCTCTTCGTCCTGTCTTTCTTCTGTATAATTCATATCACCAGGTGAAGTTTAATACTGATCAGATTTACCTTTCTATTGTTACTGATAGATTAGGGTTCTTTTATTTTGTTTAGGACTATGTCAATAAAAATAAATAATTGAAGAGTGTTGTCTTTTGAATGCTAGCAAGTGAGTGGGACCAGTGTGTGCATTTTCATTTTTTTTCCCTGTTCTTCATCTTTCTGTTTCAGGGTGGCAGGCAGCTAAGCTGTGAGGCCTTGGCTAAACTTTGTCAATCTTTCTCTGAAGTTGTTGATTTAATCAGAATTTTGTCCCTTAAACTTGATATATTCACTACGGAAAATATTACATCAGTGCAGTTTCCATCAGCTACTTGGTAGCCTGTAACTCTTGAAGTAAAGGCTTCAATGTTAGCTATTTTGACATTATTTTGGAATCATAGATACCCGCAGGTTGCTTGTCTGATTCCTGCAAGTCGATGACTGCCCCACTTTATGTTATTTAAAAATCAAACCTTTGAGGAGTTTTGAGGGACTGCATTTTTTTTAATGACAATATTTTACCTTGTGTTCTGCCTTTAATATCTTGTTCATAATTAATTCATCAGATTTTGAAGTGAATGCCTAATTTTAGATGCAAAGAGCTAGTCGCCAGCCTGATGTTGTGAGCTACTCCTTACTCATCAATGCTTACGGGAAGGCTAGAAGAGAGGACGAAGCCCTAGATGTCTTTGAGGAAATGTTTGAAGCTGGTGTTAGGTATGCGAGCCAAACAACTTTATTAGATTCATACCTTCTTGGTAATTAACATCTACAATTGATTTTAATAAATGAAATCCAATCAAA
>JANTPZ010139936.1:0-41475 GCA_025593235.1 Vachellia pachyceras | reverse complement strand
TATTGCATGAAACATGATTTATGGAAGAAGGAAATTGGGATTTTAATAAGTGTTTGAAGATATTTGATTTTTGTAATTTTAGAGGATTTAAAGATAATGATTTTTGGGGATTTTTGGTATATTGGGTATAATTTTAAGGAAGAACAATAGACCTATTGGATGATATGAAGGGGATTGAGATAAAAGATTTGAATTATAATGGAAGGTGGAAAATTGTTGGAAAACTTAAAATTTGAAAAGAAAATAAGTTTTATTTAAATGTACACTTGTTTTATTAGCATTATATTAATGTGTGATTTAATCAATTGTGTAAATTAATTGTGTCTTGGTGACTTGAGCTTTGGGCTTGGATTATTATAGTATTGCATATTTGCTTTAATGTGAGGTAACCACATTTAATTTATTTTATAAGCTTGTCATGGGTTGTAAGATGTTTTGGTAAACATCTTTTGAATCGTAAGTGTTATCTTAATTTAAAATTTGCTTATGGTGATTAAGTTGTGAAATTAACATGAAGTAACCTTTAAAAACTATGTTCTATATGCTTATGAATCATTGGTGAAGCGGATAATAGTTTGACATTATGATTTATATTAATGACTCTTTATATCATGAGATTTTACATTGTAATTGAGAACGTGATGGAAAATGAGAATATGTGTTATGGAAGGATGGTTGTTGTATGGTTGGGGCTTGGGTTGTGATGAAGTCTGGAAAGAAGATATACTTGGTACACCATAAAGTCCATGGCAATAGTCTTCACTACTGATCATAGTGGTTGACAGTATATTAGACCTTCCAAGTCTTGAATCCAGTTGTGGGTGGCTTTGGGAATGGTGAACTCTCATGAGTCTTGGACCCAGTTGTGGGCGACTTTAGAGAGGATGACACCTTCTAGTCCTGAACCCAGTTGTGGGCGGTTAGGAGGGGGCTCATTAACCTCATATTGATTGTTGACTCTGGCCAAGTTTGCTATCGTTATAGGTTAAAGTCCATGTCAGGTGATAAAATGAGGAGTTTGGTGGTGGGGATTGTGTATAATTGTGCTGTATTGTGTTGGTATATATATTTAGTTACTAATTTATTCATACTGAACTTCATTATGCTACCAACTTATCTGTCTAGAGTATATTATTATGATGTTTGGTATGTATTTGATGATCAAATGCTCTTTTGGTTTATAAATATAATCAATATACTTTTAAATGAACTTATCCTTGCTTCACCTCTTATAATTAACCTTGCCTGAATATTTGATAAATTATCTGTTGGTTACTGGGACTTTATGTCTCATCCTGTGGTTTCAAGGATAAGGCCCCAGTACTAGTAGACGGGAAGGAAAAGAGCCGGAGGCATAATATTGTGTCAGCTCTTGTAGGGCCTCCTCTTTTTGAGACATTTAAGTGGGAGATGAATATATTGCCATATATTTAGGCATGCATACTCTTCATATTATTTTGCTCATATTTGATGTTGAAGTATTGGTGCTAATCTGCTTATGTCAATCCATGATCTGGGCATATGTCACCCCGATATGGGTATTTTGATAGTCGTTGCTTCCTTGTATAGGAGGTTCCAATTATGGATAATATAGTTGATTTTTGAATAGCATTAAGCCATCTCTGGGTTAGAATGGTGGATTATTAAATTTTTATTCTTATTTGATTTAAATGAATTTTATTACGAGGTTTTTGGATGAGATTGTTTCAATAGTCATATCATATTAATTGACTCATGTGATTCTTTTTCTACTAATAAATTTTTTAATAATGACTATTTTCATGTCTTAAAACAAACATATAAATATTAATGTGTTGTTATAATTTTAAATATAATATTATAAAAAATTGATATGAAAAATAAAATATATACTATTTTTAAATGTATTAAGTATTATTTATCATACTTTAAAAAAATTGAGATGAAAAAGATAAGAAAAATAAATAATATATTATTCTTAAAATAATTTTTTTTTAAAAAAGGCATGGTGGGCTAGAGCCAACCCACCGCCTGTAATAAAGGCGGGACGAGGATTGGGGTTAGAGTCAACGGAGGTTGGATTCATTATCGGTTCAGGTGGCGTGGGTGGGCTTGGATTTGTTGCGGGTGCTAATGGCAGAGGAGGAAGAGGGTTCGGATAAGGTGGAATCGGAATCGGAGGGGCGAAGCCGGAGCAAAGTTGGGAGTGGGAGAGGCAAAATTGGGGGGGGGAGGTTATGACGGTTGAGTGAGAGATGATGAAGAGGGAAGGAGAAATGTCGTTGAGAAAGGTAATAAATTTTTCAAAATTAAAACTAAAATCTGAAAACATTTTTTGTGGTTTTCAAATTTGGATAAAATCTGTTTTGAAATTGTGTTAAAAACAAATTAACCCCATTTTAGCCGAACACGTTTTATTTTCAAAATTGCATTTTAAAACCAAAAACAAAAAACGCAGCACCATACCGAACGGGCCCCTAGATTAGTGTGTCAGATGGAGATAAATTTGATTTTAAACTTATAACAATTAAAATAATATAATTTAATTAGAATATGTAATATATTTATATTTTATTATGAAAAATAGTTAAATTTTATATAACGCCAATAAAGGGAATATTTAGCTGAAAAATAATTTTACATCTTTTAAAATCTAATTTGACAATCAGTTTTTCTTCCCCTTCCTTTTTATTTTCTTTTTTCCTTTAATCAATTTTTGTTGCATTTTCTTTTTTTTTGGCCTTGGTTTGCCTTATGAACATTTATTATTTGTTAGCCACCATCATGTCACATGCTTGCTTTCCGTCTTTCCATCTTTTTTATTTTCAAATTTCTTCTATCTTTTCAGATTCATCTCCCTCTCTCCTCAAGTTTTCTTAATAGTCAAAAGTGAAAGTTTTCCGATGACAACCTTTATTTTCATCTCAAAGCTCCAGATGTTCTGAAATTTTTCATCCAAAATCAAGCTCTCTTTACTTAAAATGGAAGGATACAAATCGGTCAAAAAGTGGGGAAAAAGATTTGAAGTTGTCCATATGCTTTTTAATGTTTTCTTTTCCTTCTTCAATCCCTTCATCCTGTCATCTTGATCACTCTCTGATTTTCCAGATATGTTGAAGGATGAGAAGTGTTGACTCGGGCAACCCAACCAAACTGTTGGGTTACTTGAATTACAGCCGATTCATGGCAGTTTGTCTAACTCCCACTAGGCTAACCCTATCCCGATTCAAGTTGTGAACCAGACCGAAAAAACTAGCTAGTTGGCTGATTTCCAACCTGAACCCGCCAATCCAGTTTGCTTTTTGGAACGTTTCTAATAACAGTAAACCTATTTTTGTTAAATCACAAAAATTAAAAAAAAAACACAAATTAACTGGGTAAAAAAATTCATTTTATTAATTAGTACTTCTGTCATTAATATAAGATGGAGTTGATTAATTTAGAGAGATTGAGACAACTAAATAAATTACTTACATGTATAATTAGATTATTTATCAGTGTATAAGTCACACTGATTACTTAGAAAAAAATGATGAATATAGCTAATTTAAAGTAATTTATTTAATTCATTTAATATGTCCAAAGTAATTTGGCTTTATATTAAGGACCAAAAGTAATATTTATATTCTACAATAACAATAAACTCATTTTACTAGCAATAACTAATACAGTACCCGTTGGATGCATGGGGATTGATGTGGATAAGCAAGTTAACCTTTTTTTTAAAAGGATCCATTGCAAATTCCAAGTAGTTCAATCACAATAGCAAGGTCCAAAAATATTAGAGCAGCATGGGCTAGTGTAGGAGACCTGGACAAAGCAAATGGCAATTTGATTAAATCTAGATGGAAAAGTTAAAAGTCATTAATCTCATTTGAGTTGACAATGGAGCAGCAAATCAAGTTTTGGCCTTAGAGGCTTGAAACTAATGGGCTTGAGCTAATTACTTCACATATGATGATTCATTTGGGCATAAATAAGCACATTTTGGGCTTTAAATGATGATCATATTTTATGGATTAATTTGTACAAAAATTTATTATTAGTTAGCAAATTAGACTTTTGAGTTTCCTCTTTTAAAAGTTTCTTTTTTATTAGAATTTAATATTTACATTTGCTGCAAATTAGGTAACTTTTGAGTTTCTTTTTTTAATAATTTCATTTTTGCATTTATTACAAATTAGATTAGATTTGTGAGCTTCCTTTAAATACTTTGTACAGTCTCTTTTGACGGCAGACTTGGATTTTGAATAAAAGTTTGCCTTTTTATGCACTTTGAGAGGATTCTCTCTAGGGTCCTTCTTATAGCTAACAGACTTATTAATGCTTGATTAATCTTGTAGCCCTTTTAGTGTAACATCCTGAAATTTAATCTATTTTAAAACAGTCATTAAAAAATATGTATTTTATAATAATTGAAATTTATTATATTATTTAAGTAAGATAGATTTACTTAAATATAATTTTTGAAATTTAAAATAAATTATTATGCAAAAAATTAAAAAAAATAATTAGAATAAAGGGGTCATTTTGTTATTTTTTTAATCTTTTGGGTCAAATATGTAATTTTCGCTAAAAGCTTTATTTAAACATTCGGCATTTTTCGCATTTTTTCACTATTCAACCGTTCCGTTTCGTCCGCCATTATCATTTTGGAGCTTATTTTGGTAAGTAAAACTACCTCTAATTACTAAACGTCCTTCATGAAAGTTGTTCTATGAATTTTTCTCTTTCATATGGTAGTGATTTTGTTCTGATTAGATGAAATTTTTAGAGTTAAGATTTTCAGAAGTTTAAAGTTTTGACAGTATAAGAGTATAAGAATGTAGATGGATGTTAATGGGTAGTTTTGATTAGTTTAGATTTTTGATTTGGTCATTTTATTATTTTATAACAATTTTTCTTTCAATCAAACTCAATATTATTATTTCTGATTATTTATCTAATTAAAATCATATTAAGCAATTTATTTTAGATGTTGGGAGTGCTATTAATAATTTAATTGGTTAACTTTTATTATGGGTTGATTTGATAATTTTAAATAATTTTTTTCATAATCTATTTATTTTTGGGGTATGCAGGATATTTGTATCAATTGAGTTTGAGTTTTATAATTTATTTTAGTTCATTAGAGCCTATAATAATTTTTCAACGGATGAGATTCAAAGTTGGTGATGAAATATGTATATTAGGAATTTTCTATAAAACTTTAAGTGTTGGATTTGGTATATTTGGATACATTGAGAAAATATAGATATTTTTAGTGGTTATATTGAACGAGACATGATTTATGGAAGAAACAAATTTGGGGTTTTAATAAGTGTTTGAGGATATTTGATTTATGTGATATTTTAGGATTTAAAGATAACAATTTTTGGGGTTTTTTGATATATTGGTTATATTTTTAATAAGTGCAATAAAACTATTAGTTGATAGAAAGGAAATTGAGATAAAAAATTTGAATTATGGTTCTAGGTGGACAATTGTTGGAGAACTTAAAATTTGGGAAGAAAATGAGTTTTATTTAAATGTATATATGTACTTGTTTTATTAATATTATATTAATGTGTGATTTAATCAATTGTGTAGATTAATTGTGTTTGATGACTTGAGCTTTGGGGTTGGCTTATTGTGGTATTGCATATTTGCTTACGCGTGAGGTAACCGCATTTAATTCATTTTATAAGCGCATTTAATTCATTTAATTCATGTTTTAGAAAAACATATTTTGAACTGTAAGTGTTACATTGATTTAAAATTTACTTATGGTAATTAAATTGTGAAATTAACATGAATTTACCTTTGGAATCTAAGTTCTATATATTTATGAATCATTGGTGAAGTGGATTATATTTTGATATCATGATTTATATTAATGACTCTTTATATTATGTGATGTTACGTTATAATTGAGAATGTGATAAAAAATGAGAATATATGTACAAATGATTTATGGAATGATGGTGACTGTATTGTTGGGGCTTGGGTTGTGATGAAGTTTGGGAAGATGATATATTTGGTACATCATAAAGTCCATGGCAATAGTCTCCACTATTGATAATAGTGGTTGACATTATCTTAGACCTTCCAAGTCTTGGACCCAATTGTGGGCGGCTTTGGGAATAGTCAATTCTCATGAGTCTTGGACCCAGTTGTGGGTGACCATAGAGAGGATGACACCTTCCAGTCTTAGACCTAGTTGTGGGCAGGCTCATTAACCCTATATTGATGGTTGACTCTGGCCAAGTCTTCTATTATTATAGGTTAGAGTCTATGTCAGGTGATAAGGAGGAGTTTGGTTGAGGGAATTGTGTATAAATTGTGTTGTACTGTGTTGGTATACATTTGGTTACTAATTTATTCAATTTAAACTTTGTTATTCTACCAACTTCTCTATCTAAAGTATACTATTATGTTTGATATGTATTTAATGATCAAATACTCTTCTGATTTATAAATGTCATCAATAAACTTTTAAATAAACTTATCACTACTTCACCTCTTATAACTCTGCCTGAATATTTGATAAATTATCTGTTGGTCACTGGACTTTATGTCTCATCCCGTGGTTTTAACATTTTTCAGGAGAAGGTATCAGTACTAGTAGACAGGAAGGAAAAGAGCCAGAGGCACAATATTGTGTCAGATTGTTGTAGGGTCTCCTCTTTTGAGATGTTTATGTGGAAGATGAATATATTGTCATATATTTAGGCTGTGTATACTCTTTATACTGTTTTGCTTATTTTTGGATGTGAATGTATCGTTGATAATCTGCTGATGTTACTTTATGAATTGAGTATATGTTACCCTAATGATGGTATTTTGATAGTCATTGCTTCCTTACATAGGAAATTCCAACGTGGATAATATAGTTAATGTTTGAATGTCATTGAATCATATCTGAATTATGATGTCAGAGTAATAAATTTCTTAATTGATTTAAAAAAGAGGAGGTTATTTGGACGATTATGGTTGTGAATGTTTCAAGTTGGTATCAGAGCCTAAGGCTTTGAGATCCTTTATCTTGCAATGAATTGCATGTAGGTCATACATGGCAATATATAATCTCCATACATGTCTCTCCTTCCATTCTTATTTGTACTGACCGTTTTCTTTGCAGGTTTCATCCTTAGGTGGGGGGACTTTAAGTACTAGAAGGATGGGGACTGATACGGGTGAAATTCGTATGCAACCTAATCAACCAAATCAATCATCGCAAACAATGATGACATTCTGAGACAGTTGCATGCAACCATCCTTAGATTGGATGAGAGATTGAGAAGGATAGAGGGTGTTCGAGAGAACCAGAGATTTGAGAGGAGAGTTGATGGCCCAGAAAATGGATATGTCGATCCGAGTGATGGCGTTAGTATTGGAGATAGAACCTATCATTCGAGCCAACTAAGTGGAAGTATGGATCAGTCACAGTATGACTCTTCCATACTTAATGTGTAGAAGCATCTGTCAAAAATTCAACCCTCCTCATTTTGATGGAAAAGGTGATCCTACTGAGGTGGATTCATGGATTTGCCAGCTTCAGACCTTGTTCAAAACAATACCCTGCAAGGAGCTGCAAAAAGTACAGATGGCCAAGCTAAGGACTGGTGGGAAAGGGCTATATCTTCGGTGGAAGAGCAAACCCTTAAGTGGGAAGACTTTAAGAGGATGTTTATGGATCATTTCTTTCCTGCTCTGCTCTCCTACACTAGCAAAAGGAGAACGAGTTTTTTGCATTGCAGCAAGGAAACTTAAGCGGGGATGAGTACATCATGAAATTTATCAATCTAGCCAAATATGTAACTTATTAAAGATTTGGAGTACACTAATATCTCACCAATCAAAGACTATGACAAATCAATTCAAGTACTGCCGAAAACACAATCAACAAATACAATTCACAATCACAGGGGCATTCATAAATCCGAACGGCATTACTAGAATCCCACATTATCCATATCTAGTCTGAAAAGCCGTTTTAACAATATCACCTGCTTGAACACAGAGTTGATTGTAACCTGACTTAAAATCAATCTCAGATAACACCTTGGCTCCACTCAATTGATCTAACAGACCATCAATATGGGAAACAATAATCATCTTTCACTATCATCTCGATCCATTCATGGTAGTCTATTCATAACTGAAGGCTCTCGTCTCGTTTACAAAGAAAATTGGGGTTTCCAGGGCAACACACTGGCCACATAAACCCCTTCTCTAGCAGCTCCTTAATATGCTGCTTTAGCTTCATCATCTCACCCCGAGCAATTCCATGCAGAGTTTTCAGAATCCAGCTGGTCCCAGGTATTAAATCAAAGATAAACTCTACCTTTCACTGGAGGTAATCCATTGATTTCCTCGAACAACTCATCCAAGAACTCCCTGACTACCAAAATATCTGGAAGGGATCTTTTCATTTCATATTCAAACCTTTCGGAGGCATCTCTCTACTTTTATTCATATTTAAGTCATTAACCTCCCATTTTGAAATTTTTATTTTTTAATATTCCTTGCCTTCACATAATATGTTATATTTTGCTGGCCTGATTATACTCAATTTAGGACTTATAGTTCGAAACTTCACTTAATTCCTTTTATTGGAACAAGATTGTCCTAATTGACAGTTGGGGTATCAGAAGAAACAATCATGGGTACTCTCTCCGTTCTAGCTAGCCACAGTGAGGACAATCTCCCATCTTAAATTCAACCCGGTCCCTCTCATTCTCCCATTTCTAAGAATAGCATACAACTAAGACCCCAATCTATACAGGCTTAAGTATTAAGGTCTATTCTAACCTTATGCGCATAAGTGCCAATTCACAGGTTTGGCCCTCAACCAACACCTTTCAACATCATCAAAGGAGTTTCTTAGAAACTTATAGACCATGGAATATGAGTTAAGAATAAATTATATATCTTCAGTGGGTAGTTAGACTAATAATTCTCCCAGACTAATCACATAAACTCGCTTATCTTCTTAGACTTTTCTCATTCCTCTCTGTTACCTTTGGAATCTCTTATCATTTATCATCAATTCTCTGGCCACATTTCACTTATCATACTACTTGGGCTTTCAAACACTGATGTTGTTCAATCACCCATTCACTATCTTTTTTACACCAACCTGCTATATCAAAGGATTCAACCATCCTTACTATTTCTTTTATAATCATCACCACGACGTTGTACAGAGGCTTTTCTCATGTATTATCATGTACCCAAATTATTTAAGAGACTTTATCCTTGACTCATATTAGCCCATTTTTCACTTTTCAATTTGGGGGTATTCCGTATGCCGTATTTTTATCATGTGAGAATGTATGGAAAGAGAAGCACCCTATGTTTCACCATCGGTGCAACTATCCCATATTGTACGGAAAGAGAAGCACCCCATGTTTTACCATTGGTGCAACTGTCACATACTATTCCTACCTCTTAGGAATCCATTGCTCTCCCTGTCCATCAGGAAGCAGCTCGCCCAATAGCGGCGATTAATCCTACTTAATCCCTGTCTATCAGGATCTTGCCCCTTCCTATCTATCAGGAAGTAGCGCACCTCGATATTATTTTGGCATAGGAGGATGACTACCCAAAACTTAGAGAGATATATACTTGCTAGCTAAAACTTTCTCTGCCATACTTTTATAGGGTACATCCTCTTCTCATCATCCAGCAACGTGCATTGTCCCATTCGGGAAACTTCTCATAACTTAATCACCTAGCAGTGGCATTTAGAAAAAATAAAACTTCATTTCACTTTTTAATTTGGCCTAAGCGTTACATCTTTTCTAATGCCTGAAGATATATTACAATATCACTAGTAATAATCTCAACGTTCAAGGCATCACCAAGTCCCGAAAGATCTATCTTTACTGTTTCTAGGTGTAACATATGTCATCTTTCTTAATTCCTGGTCATTTGCATCATTATGATAGGCTACCAGACTATCCCTTCAATAGCTTTTAGGATTCCTTGACCAGTCTACCCATGGTCATTTCATCTTTATAATTTATTCACACAGGAATCCTTTATCACATACAAATTTAAGCCTATATACTAGCAGATAATTTATCACGAAGTATCCTCAAACTCCGCTACTAGTACTATGCCTTTTCAATTCTTATTAGTCATAAAGTAAATGAGGCCATCCAGGTTGGGATAATAGGCTACTGCTACACATTGGGAGTTGTAGCTGTTACTACGCCTCTTACAGTCCATCCAATGTACTCATAATAATCACGAGGCTTTTAACAATTTTAGTACCTTCAGTACTTTTCACACTTTTCTGTGCTAATGCCTTATAAACAACTGCCTAAATCAATTTCATCCTCATTATCACAGTATCTGGAAGGGCTGTCATCAAAGCCCACAGCTATTTTTTATCATTAGATGCATCTAGGACTAATTGATCCAGTTCATAAGCCTCTCTGGCTCTTTGGATCACCAAAAGATGATAACGTTGCCTTGCAGAATTGTATGCTCTCGGAGTCCATTAGTGTTCACATTCAAGTGGCGTGCTAGAGAAGCAGCTTTACTATTTCTAGTCCCTTTACGAACTTTATTCTCTACACGGCTCTATGATCAACATCTGGATCTTTGAGCTACTCTTGCAACTCATTCAAACTCTGAGACACAACTAGAACATTAGAATCTGATTCAAAAGAAGTACAGGCAGATTTCGTCTTCATAGAAGACTTCTCTTCTTCAACCCTGATTGACCTCTCTGGCTCAATCATAAAAGGTACTTCGAATAGTTGTCTCAACCATGCATCGCATCTTAGTCTCTGCTTTACTAGAAGCTCTTTCTCTGGTACTGGCATCTCTGCCAGGTTCACTGGTTCTGGGTTGTACTCATGGGAACCATACTAGTTCACTGAAGATTCTGAGTACTAACTTATTTCTGAAGTATATGTGTCGTATTTTGTATGCTCAATATCAAATGGTTGTGTCACTTATGTGATTCTCTTACTCATGCTTGGCTACTCATATAAATTCATGTCAAAACATAAATGAATCAACATTCACTTAAGCACAAGCCACAATCAATCAAACATTTAACATATGACAATCACAATACACAACCAATATATAATAATGCAAATTCATTGCATAATTATGCCCAGAACCTTGCTCTGATACCACCAAATGTAACATACATTATCTAACCCTCTTAACTTTATTTTATGTCAATATGGAACCACCTTTAGGCATTGAATGACTTAGAGTAACCCAAGAATGGAAAATAAAAATTTGAAGTTTTGGGGTTACTGTTCACGTCACTATTCACAGAATTTTGACCTAACTTTGAAAATTCATAACTAATTGTAGAAAAATCAAAACCAAGTGATTCCAATTTCTATTTAAAGCTTACAAGATCCTCTACAGGGGAAAATACTCATTGGGTCAGAAACTTACCCATTTGAATCATTTTATTACGTAAAGTTTCACTGTTCATTTGGTAATTTTAATTTTTCCCAGGTTTTCCCCTAATTTTTCTCAAAATTTTGAAGGTCATAACTCTTTGCACAAAACTCCGATTTCTGTGATCTTTAGCTTGTTTTAAAGCTTGTAACATGAACGATTTTTCTGTAAAATTTCCGCTTATTTGAAGACCATTTACCATATTTTACGTCAAGCCAAAGTTAGACCTTTGACCAACCTTGCTACACTTGTATACATCCTTATTACTTCCATTTTTCTTCCTTTAAGCATGCTTGTTTGCTTTCTTCTTTTTCTCATAATTAAACATGCATTAACATATATTTAAAGCATGCTTCCACCTCTTTTTAGCTACTACATATGTAGAGGTTTAAAATTACATAACTACATCAATTCTCAACAAAAATTTCCAACCATGTCATACAAAATTCCACAAGCATGAACATCAAGCTATGCCATCTTCAATCACCATGAACTTTAATCTTACCCTTACTTGTGCTTGCTCCTACATGGTTAGTTGGGGACGATGAGATTTTGGGAAATCTCAATAGCAAAACTTTCTAACACTTTGTAAAATTTGCATGACAACTTTAAATAAAAGTGAGTTCATGAAATGTGCAACATATAACCATTAAATGCATATGACCATAGCACACAAAAGCAAATAGAACACTTTCAATCATCATACATTTACAATTCAAGTCATGCATAAATTCATACACATTTTCAAAGCAATTTAGCTTAAGGTTAGAGGGTTTTGCTACCTTTAACTTTTAATCTTTCCTTAACTTGGATGCTTTCTTGATCACTTGAGCAATTAATTACTTGCACCAAACTCTTGCCTACATAATGCACAACATTATGGCCATTAAACACAAGCCATTACCAAGGCAAAAATCAATGTAAAACTCCATTAAACTTCCCCTTGAATTATATAGGCCTTAAGACATCAAAACTTGTCTTTAATGTTTTCTAATGCTTCCCAAAACTTGTGCTTACTATTATCCGACACAAAACCTCATTTTAAAGACATTGGAAGCATTAAAATCATCAAAACAATACTCCTTCATCCACTTTCCAGATCTGGACGAAAATTCCCCAAAAATAGAAAAATGTTTCTTTTCAAACTTTCAACTTATGCAATCACCATTTCTTGATTCCATACTAGTTTTCCATGTGTTGTTTGGCTCAATTACAACTTTTCCATATCAAATGGAAATTTTGGCAGCACCTCCCCTTAGGGTTCCTCATCCCAAAATTTACAAACTAAACAAGAGCCAACAACCACAAACTATACACCAACATACTCATTACAACACAAGGAGCTATTGGCTTTAAATCCTTCTCTTCATCACTCTTGACCTCAAGAACACAAACTTTGAATCTTGGAAAAGAGGAATTTAATCCAAATTCCAATCCATGGAAGTTGTAGAGGAGATCACAAGGAGTAAGATTATGTATAGGTTTAGGTGCTTTAGTCTCTTACCTTTGATTTTTGGGAGCTTGTTCTTCTCTTGTGCTTGCTGAAAATGGCGTCTTTCTCTCCCAATTTTCTGCTTGAAATGTTGGCCAAATGAGGAAGTAATTTACCTATTAACTAATTGCCAATTTACAATCAAAGGCTAAGATTGCTTCTTAAATTTTAAAGCTTGATCTAATGTTTGATACTTCACCAACACATGTAATACTATCTTGGCTCTTATTGGTCTTCATAAAGTGGTAATAATAGCTACACATGGGGTAAAAAAATCTGGTAGGGGCTTTGGTTACACTAACCAAATCAGTTACCGTTCGGTTACTCTACCGATTACAACTTTAACTGATAAAAGTAACTTAATTCCAATAAATCTTTTTCCACTTTTCTGGAGATGTTTTATCCCTCTTTTAATTTCCATAATTCAATTAATAATATGATGAAATATTTATCCAAAAATATCCCTGAAATTGTAGAGGCATAGAGTTTATAAGTGTCAGTAGTTCCCATTCTCAGCCCCGCACCACATCGATTGCTGATGTCTAGGCTAGCTTCAGGAAATTTAATCCTCTAATGTTCTAGGGAAAGCTAGATATGATGGAAGCACTAAAATGGTTGAAGAGGCTTGAAAAGATTTTCAAGGTGATGGATATTAGCTCTGAACAAAAGGTGCTAGTTGCCGAGCAGCTATTACACAAGGTAGCATAGGATGGTGGTAGAGTATTAAATTAGATAACACTGAGATTACTTGGGAGGAATTTATGGAAACGTTTGAATAGTATTACTTCCCTACTTCTACTAGAGTGGTGAAAGAGACCAAGTTTCTCACTTTTAAGTAGGAGGATGTGCACGAAGATGAATTATTTTTCTATTTTTGGAACTGTCTAAGTTTTGCAAGTATTTTTAAAGCAACTTCACATGGTTGTGTGATCGGCTAGTAAAGAAAGCAAGGCCGTAATTGAGAACAACTTTATTACCATTTCTATATGAGATAACTAATTTTGAGAGGATGTGCGGTATTCTATGCACTATAGCAAGAAGCAAACAAAAAGAAGAGGCTAAGAAGATGAAGGGATTTTAGAATAGACTCACAAATTCCTTAAGACCTGTAGGGGGAATCAAGAAGAATAGTTTCAGCTTCAATGGTATAAAGAAGCACCTTAGCCAATCCTTAAGGAATCATTTTGATGGACCTCTAAGGAACCATTTGAGTGGACCTTCGAGGAGTTAGTTCAATAGAGGGAAGAATTCTTATAAAGGCTCAACAGCTCCTTTTATTAGAACAGAAAATTCTCAAAAGTGTGCTAAGTATAGGAGGATGCACCAAGGAAGCTGCTTAATTTGTTTAAAGTATGGGAAATAAGATCATATCTCCAAATTCTGTGTAGAAGGTTCTCAAGGGGCTAATGATGTTAGAGCTACCATTCCAAGTAGAGTGTTCGCCTTATCACAGCAGGAAGCTAATGTTGTGCTGAATTTGATCAAAGGTACTTTTAAACTCCTAGGCCTTGAGATTGAGCTTTATTTGATTCTAGTGCAACACACTCATTTATATGTGATGTTTGCGTACCTCGATTGAAATTACTCGCACATGAATTTCCTTTTAATATGATTATTTTTACATCGATTAAAGCCTCAGTGAGAACGTCTAAGGCTTACTTGAATTGTATGATTGAGTTTGATGGTAGAGTCTCAGCTATAGATCTTGTTTGTCTACCTATGAAGGGTATAGATATGATAGTGGGAATGAATTGGTTTTCAGAGAATGTCATCATCCTTAGTTGTAAGAGAAAGACCGTTTCTCTTCTAGTTGCCTTTATGAGTCTTAGCGACCATAATTATTGTTTGCAGTACAAGTTGAAAAGAGTGTTCGTAAAGGTTGTCAAGCATACATGGTATTTTTCTCCATTCAAGGAGAAGGAGAGGAAGGAATAGAAGATATTGAGGTGGTAAATGAATTTTCGGAGGTATTTCCAAAGGAATGATGGGTTTACCTCCAGAGTGAGAAGTAGAATCTCTATTGATCTTGCACCCAAGATAACGCTGATCTCTAAAGCTCCTTACCAAATGTCACCATCACAATTTGCAGAATTGAAGAAGCAGATTGAAGAGTTATTAGAGAAGGGTTTCATTAGACCTAGAATATCTCCTTGGGGATCACTGTACTCTTTGTGGAAAAGAAAGATAGAAGCCTAAGGCTATGTATTGATTGTCGCCAATTGAATAAGGCAACCATAAAGTACAAGTATCCCTTACCTAGGATCGATGATATGCTTGACCAGTTGATCGAAGCATCCATATTCTCCAAGAATGATTTGAGATAAGGCTACCATTAATTAAGATTTAAAGTTGAAGACATCTCAAAAACTGTATTCAGAACCAGATATAGCCATTATGAATTTTCTGTTATGCCATTTGGGTTGTGAGGCCCATTAGGTCTCTGCCTGCTACTGTCACCGATACAAGTATGCCTCGCATCAACCATCTCTCCCCACCTAAGGGCAAAACCGACCACAGAGGGAGAACAATAAGAATAAGCAATAAAACACACAAACAAAGAGAAGCATGTATATATAAATTTTATATTGCCATATCCTAAATGCAATGCACCACAAAGTAAGAAAAACAAACACATGGCTCTGAATACCAAATTGAATAGATCATTTCTATCCATAATAATTTAACCAAAAATAATTAAATAACAATAGCAATATGTGAAAGCAATTTCATTAAATAAGACAACCCAGATCCTTGCCACACAATTCGTCCACAAATTGTCACATAAAATCTAAATCACTTGGCACAAAATAATGAACCAACACCACAGTGCCCACATGTTCTTATCGGCCATTCCAAAATGCAATGCATCATAATAATGGGCCCTAGATGGCAATATAAAATTCAATACAATACCAATATCAAAAAAAGCCTACAAGGCTTAATGACTATGCCTTTGGTTGCTTCCCTCGGCCTCTATCAAAATTAGAGGTATCGCATGGAAAAAATTATAACAACGGGATGAGACATGACATCTCAACAACCAAAATCAATTTCTAATATATGCAAGATAGGAATGCAAGTCAGAGAAGCAGGTTTGTCGGTATAATAATAACTTAATAACATAATATCTATCAAAAGCAATTAACTCCCAATCCACCTGCTTCGCCTTATAACTTCTGGACATGGCACAACTTATCAGTGCTAGTATACCTGGCCAACGGCTAGCTAGTCACTTCAAGAACATTTTCCCCTCACATACCACCTGCAACAGGCCAAGTTAAAAAGGTGTCCAACCACACCAACTTAGTTTAAATCCAGGCCAAGGATCAGCAAAAGTTGAGGGCACAATAATTCACCACTCTTCTTTCCTCCTGAAAATAACCCCACAATATAACACATAATGATATAAATGCCAATCCATCATCCATACAGTTCTAATGCCATAATCATATCATTAATCACAAATGTCACAGTATCTCATGTATAATAAAACACTCATACAGTTCAAAAATCTTCTGCTTCACTGAATAAATGTCGTATATAAAAATATGTAAAATTTTCTAGATCACAATTAAAATTTTTTCTATAAAGAAAGTAAGGGTTAGAAAACACCTTACAGTCAACAACAAGCATATAAAAGAAATTAATCCCAATTACCTTAATTCCAAGCAAAATCCCACTAGCCTTGAGAACAAAGCAACCAAATACAGCCCAATCACCAATTAATCTACACAGTAATGTAAATACAACTTTAATAAAAATTTACATAAATAATTACCCAATATACAATTATTTACAATATATTATAGTGAAAATTAATTATAAAATCCTATGATGGCAAAATAATAAATTTAAGCCGATTAAAATATAAATAACATTTCCAATATTCCAATTAAATTGTTCACACAAATATTTTTTTTTTGAAATACCTCAAAATTGATTTAGGAGCTTTTCATAAACAAAATTTATTTATAAAATCTTGTAATAAAAATAACAACTCTGGCTACTCAAATATATCAAAAAAAATCAACCTCTACATTTTTTTTCTACTTATCTTCATTTAGTTAACAGATCCTATATATCCAAAAATTTATCCTTTTTAAACACAACTAAATTTCTAAAATACTCAAGGTATTAAATGAATTGATATAACTTTATAGAACATAGTTATAAAATTAGATATACAATTTTATGGCCTTCTTCAAATAAAACTCAAACTAAACAAAAATCTAGATCCCAAAATATCTTCTAACAAATATAATATTACTACCAATAGAAAGAGAAAAATATTTAGAAACTTTGATGAAAGGAGTTTAATGAAAATAAGACATTTTTACTTACCTAAATAATCCCACAAGTAGAACCTCAAACTTAAAAAAATACCTTCCTACCTCCTTTCTCTCTCACACTCTCTCTCTTACAACTCCGTCTCTCTCCGGTGCAACTCCCTCCCTTCTCTTGATGTGTGCGTGGTGTGTGTTGTAATGTGTGTGTGGGGTGTTGTAGTGTGTGGGGGTATTTATAATACCCCCACAGTGTGAGACCCTTCCATAATTTTATTTTAAAAAAATCAAAGCTAAAGGTGATGGGTGGGTGACCCATCACCATTCTCTTCTGCCATGCATCCTATATGTGTGGCTTTAATCTATTCATTTTTTTATATTTTTTAAACAATCCTGACCCCTTCCTTCTTGCCACATGATCTGATAACGTGTGGCAAATATTTTTCTTTTAAAAAAAATGTTGTCACCAAGAGTATAAGTTATTGGAAGATGTGTAAAATTCCCTTATTGATATAATGTCTGGAATAATCGCTACCATGGAAGCACTAACCATTGAAAGTGTAATCTGGAAAGAAATTAAATTCTCACAGTTTGAGGATGAGTTTTTATGGGGAGTCAAGCAAGATATTGAAGAAGGTATGAAATCAAAATTTAAGGTTAGTGAAGATGGGATACTAAGGCATAAAGGAAGGGTGTGTCTTCCTAATGATGAGCAATTAAGAAATCTTATGCTTAATGAAGATTATAGGAGTAAATACACAATTTACCCTAGAGCAACTAAAATGTACCATGATCTCAAGCAGAATTAGTGGTAGAGAGGTATGAAAAAAGATGTGACTGAGTTTATTACTCTTGTTTAACTTTTCAGAAAGTCAAAATTGAACATCAAAAGCCTTCAGGGTTATTACAGAATTTAGAGATCCCAAAGTGGAAATGGGATAGCATCTATATAGGTTTTATCATCGGTCTCCATCCAACTACAGATAGGTATAATGTCATATGGGTCATTGTTGATATATTGACTAAGTCAGCTCACTTTCTGGCTATCAGTGTTGACTACCCTCTCGAAAAACCAGCAATGATTTACGTGTAGGAGATTGTCAGGTTGCATGGGGTGCCATATAGCATTGTGTCAGATCATGATTCACGATTTACATCGCGTTTTTAAGGTCACTACAAGATGTCATGGGGACTCGTTTGAAATTTAGCACCGCTTACCATCCCCAAACTAATGGACAGACGGAGAGGACTATATAGACTCTAGAGGATATGTTGCATGAATGCGCTATCGAGCTGGAAGGAAGTTGTGATAGTTACCTTCCTCTACAGAGTTTGCATACAACAACATCTACTACTCAAACATCGGAATGACACCTTATGAAGCATTATATGGAAGGAAGTGTAGATCTCTAATTTGTTAGATAGAATTGAGTGAGAAGAGTTTATTAGGTCTAGATTTGGTGGACTAAGCTACGTAGAAGATTAAAATGGTTTAGCAAAAACTTCTTATAGCTCAGAGCAAACAAAAAAGTTGTGCTAATAGGAGGAGGCAAACATTGTAATTCATGGTGGGTGAAATGTATTTTTTTAGAGTCATGTCAACGACATGCATTATTAGAGCAATACGAGCAAGAAAGCTTACACCTCACCTTATGGGACCTATGAGATCCTAGAAAGATTGGGACCAATGGCTTATAGAATTGCCTTCCCCCACAACTGGTGAACCTTCAAGATGTTTTTCACGTATCGTAACTGAAGAAATACTAACCAGATCCTTTACATGTTATTGAAGTGGATGAGAAGAGCTCAAAGATAATATGACGTATAAGGTTGAGCCATACCGGATTGTGGATGTCATGGATAAGCAATTACACAATAAGATCATCATATTAGTAAAGGTTTTGAGAAGAGGAATGGCTCCTGGTGATGCCACATGGGAGGCAGAGGATAAGATGAAGCAGGAGTCTATTTAGTTAGGTATGCCTTTTAGTCCATGTATCAAATTTTGAGGATAAAATCTCTTTTAGGAGGGTAGAGTTGTAACATCCTTATTTTAAGAATTATAGTTACATATTGTTTAAATTTCATTTAGTCAAATTGGGATAAAATATAAATCAAAATTTAAAAGAATTATAAAATTTTGAATATTATTCAATGAAGGAAAAATAAATATAAAATGAAATTTCACATAAAAGGCATTTAAATATAATTATTATTATTCACGTCCTCTCAAACAACATGTAAAATTATAAAAAATATTATATCATACAAAAAATATATTTGTCTCATAAATAAATGAGTCAATGTACATCTTTGACTAATAGTGGGTGTAAATGGTAGTTTTAGGTATTTAAATTATCTTTGAAGCAACTTTTAGAATAGGTTAATTAGTATATTGATAGAAATTGTTGTGTGTGATTTTTGTAGACTCTCATTGAGAACATTGGAGTGACTTTTGTGTGCTTACCTGTAAGTTAGGGAGTAGCAGGTAGCTCTGAATATTCTTCCATATACTTATGAACCGCATACAATTAAATTGTGATTGAACTATATTTTATGCATTTTTGGACTGAATTATATAGATGTAAATATTTAAAGTTTTTTATATATAATTTGGCATGACAATTTTTATAACTGTCATAACGGTTGTATTGTAATTGGATTGGAGTAAGGAGGAAAAATCTGTATGGTGAGATTTTTATCATGTTAAAAGCCATCACTCGATGCACAGTGTATGGTGAGTTACAATATCATGAAAAAAAATATGAAATTCTTTATAAGATGACCTTTTGATATATATTTATATATACAAATGTATTTGTAACTCAGTTCTTCTTTTTAAATTGTATGTTGTCTACTTGTGAATGGTAGAAACTTCCAGTAATTACTGAGAAGTGAAAATCTCGTTTCGTTATATTAACATTTTTCAGGTGATTGTTCTAGTAGGTAGCAAAGGCACCTATGAAATGAGCCTTGTTAGCTCCCTCATACCCTTAAGCACATGCTATCATTTTAAATTGCCATTACTCTAAACATCCACATTTTATTTTGTTTACTCTGATATTTGGGAGGATTTATATTGATACTAGTGATGTGCACATTGGTAAATTGATACTACGTTTTAATGAATTGATATTGGAAATCCTCATTCTTCATACATAGAGAAATTTCATTAAGCATTTTTGTTAGAAATTTGGGGTGTTACGTAATACTTGTATCATAATCATTTACTTTACTCAATGTAGCAATGTGCCAATCACATAAATAAATGACATGAGTATAACCACAAACATGAGAAGAAAGAAAGCATTCATTTAATTAGACACTCCATGAAAACATAAAGAATCAAGTCCAATATTGGAAAAGGAAAACAATAAGAATGAACTTCAAAGAGACTTGAAGCAATTTTTTAGGGATTAATATCAGTGACAAGAAAAAGAGATAGAACATGCACCAGTGCCGTCAACTGTACGTAGCATAATCATTCTAGCAATAACGGCAATCATGAACGAGCTAGTGCTTCTCTCTTATTTCCTAGTCATGAGCTTTATAACCTAAAGCTTTTATCATCAATGTTTCAATCACTGATTCATTGATAAAAGCTTTAGTTCTTTCCTAGTCCCTTCACTAAGTCCCTAAAAACATATTTCTATATTTGATGTTGCCTCCTCTATTATTCTTCTGTCCACCTTGATAATGTGTTATATAATAATGGTTGATTAAGATTTCATATGTCTAGGGTATTTATCATTATTAGAGAATATTTAGGTTTAATATTGATTGATCATATTTTATTCTTAATTTTCATTTACATTTAACTTCAAGTTTCTAGAATATTCTGTCATTAATTTCTAGGGTTAGGATGTGACTTATAAATAGCACCTCAACTCATTTGTTTTGTACGTTTGATGGTTTAAATAATATTGATTTTGCTCATTCTTTGAGTTTCTTCTCCCTCACTTCTTCTAGTTCCCCCCTCTTTCTTGCTGCTTTCCCTTGTTTATTCTCTCTCGTTCTCTTCTCTTCCTTTCCCTTCTCCCTTCCCCTTCCCCGTCCTAACATTATATAAAAAACAAAAATAACTACCCTTAGTAATGGGCAAAAATATCATTATATGATCAAACTAAAATGTTTAAATCTTATAAATTAAAATAGATATATTATATATATTGAATACGATAGTTACAAGATTGTGGATATTTTATTTGTATAAAAGTGAAATAACACATAATTATCTAAGGATTAAATAAACAAACTAAAAGGCTCCATTTTCTTCTACTATTTAGGTTGTTAAGTGGGTTTATTATCCAAAACTGAAATGAAAAAGTTCATACAAAATACAACATCAGTGGCTCATGAAAACGAGGCAAACATATGATGCACTAAACTGGAAGCACCACATGGCACCAGGAAGCATTGTGTGGTCTTGCTAGCACTGGAAACTAAAATGCTTCATTTTCTCCTACTATTTTTGGTTGTTATAGATTGGTAATATGTCATAAAAAAATAGATTAGTAATATATAAACTAGGGAAAATGATAGAAAAAATGACCTAAAAATACCAAACATAATGGATATATGAATTTCAATAATCACTATGAAGGTATGAAATGCCAAATTAAGATTTTGAAATTCAAGAAAAATGAAGTTGATAAAAAGACAGAAATGCCCCTAATTTTTAATTAACAAAATGTTCACCTCACAACCACCCTGAATTTATAGGTGGCCATTGAACCACTGAATGTTAGTGACATTATTTTGCAAAAACTATATATAAATTACCTCTTTAGTTTTGACTCCAGCTTATTTTCAAATTTTGTATAGATATTTGATATATTTCATTAACTATTACCAATTGTTATTTACCAAGTAACAACTTTTCGTAGTGAAGATCTATACAAAAGTTGGAATTGATATGACAGATTGACCTTATCATTTGATCATAAATGAAAGTTTGTAATAGCTAATAAAATGTAGTGAATACCTACACAAAAGTTGGGAATGACCTGGAGTAAAAGTTGAAGAGGTAATTTATATGGTCACCTATAATTTTAGGAAGTGGGTGGTTATGAGATCAAATCCATCCTTCACCCATTATCTTAAAATATTTTGGTCACTAATAGTGAGCATTGGAGCTCTAATGAGTTTTATTAAGATGTGTTATTTTTTATTCCATGATTTGATATAGCTTTCTCACAAATTTGTGGGTAATTTTTGTTGTCAAATGTTCTGAAGCTTCTAGTAATTTTTTCATGTTAAATGAGACTGAGGTCCATCTGTACGCCTCAAGGGTCTATGGTATATCAACTTTTTCCTGGTTTCTTATACTATTTATTATGCCATCCACTTGTGAAGACAAGTCAGCCATTCTTGATTTTCCACAGAAAATGAGGTTTTCCATATTTTACCTTTAATTTGACAGGGGTCTGCAGGATTTTTCTTTGCTAGGCTCCAAAATGATATGATAGGTCTAATAAGGTTAGGCTTTATCATCATATATTTATTGGTGTTGGGTTCCTAGCTAACAGGCTAAGGTTAAGTCAACATGAAGCGGGGGAGCTTTGTGAGAAAGGAGGGAGGCATATGCGATGTGATGCTTATAGAGGTCAGGCAATCAATGAATTTGTGTGTGAGCTGGTTTTCATAGACTGAGGGTTGAGCAATCAGTGAATTTTTTTTATTTGTCTTGTTGGATGAAGCTTTAGTTATAGTTGAAATCTTGTTTATCAACTGAATCTTGAAATGCTGGTAACATGGTTTAAATTTTTTGCATTGCATTTGGTTACTCAAGTGTTATTGTCTATTCTATGATGCAGGGTGCCAGAAATGAGATATTTTGCTATGTAACCAGGCTTTTGCCATACAATATGAATTGGATTCTGTATTGTCCTTCCACAGAAATCATCAAATTCTGGTCCTGTGCTTACTTTAGCTGAAGTATTAATATCTATTCATGGACTTAATCCTGAAAGGGATGGAATTCCCTTTAATCATAGTGTGCCTTTTTCTTCAGTTGACTGTGAATTTAAAACAACAAAGACTGCAAGAAGTGACATGGTAAGTAAGGCCGTCTAATGATATTGTGCTCTTTTTCTTGCAAGGTATATTAAGGTAGATAAATTTCTTACATCTTTACCGCAAAGGAACTTATATTAAAAAAAAGTATCAGTATTTTGAATATGAAGACAAAACTACAATTTTAATTTAATCAGTAATTACCACAAAAATTTCTAAAGCCACCAAGTTATAAATGCAGCCCCCGAAAATGAATAAAATAAATGCAGTAAAGCAGCTAATTGATATAAAGATTAAATCAATAGTTTCCACACCACCTTGACTAATATTAGGTTGTTGGCATGTTGTTCTTCTAAACTTCTACTTATTAATTATGAAAATTAGAGATAATATTTAGAAGAATGGATAAAAATGTACTTTGAATGCTGGATTAGGTCATGATCGTGCATCCCAAAGTATGAGGCAAGAATCATCACAAACACTATAGAACTCATGCACACTTCAAGAATACTGAAATATTATATATATGCAGGTCACGTATGCATGCAATGCTTGCTTTGAGCAGCGGTAGATTTTCACTCAAGAAGTTCTTACCAAAGTCCTGAATCAATTGGTATGTTATTTTGAAATTTTTTTGATATATTTTAAATGCATGGTAATCTAGTTGATCTATCATTTGACACCACCTTTGCATGGGTGGAGCAAATCCCTCTTCCTTTATTGTTCCTGCAGACAGTATTGCAAGCTATTGGTGCTTTTCCAACACTGGTAAGAAGCTTAGTTATTCAAGGCTAAACAATATTATGGAGTTAATGCATATACAAGTGAATGATTATTATATGTGTCTGTCTTATATTTTACATTATTCCAGAAGGAAGAGATTAAAGTTTCCTCCGGACATCAACAATTGATTTTAAGGAGCCTATATTGAATCTTTGAAGCCCTTTGTGTATAAAACCTAGACTTATCTGTTTTCTGAATTCTTCTAGATGCTTTCATCAACTGGTTTTTGATTGTTCTTCATCATCATACATCTAGGATTTGACTTATTTAAATTCTTATAGGTGGACTTCATAGTGGGCATTCTTTCTCATTTATTGAGAAAGCAGGTGATTATATTGATATATCAATCTGTTTTTTGGGGAATTTATTTTTTCGTCACTTGTGTCAATATCTAATCAATGTCATTTACTTGTGTCAATTAAACAAAATAACAGGTGTGTGTAAAAACCATGACTAGTGGCACTAAAATGAAGGTTTAAACATAAATCTAAAAGCTGAAAATTTGGTGACAGCAGCATAGATGAAGATCAGCAAGATGCAAGTGATGAAGCTTCAATATGCTGGGGTAGTTTTGATTATGGAGCAAGCACATATTTTGTCAATGAATGGCTACTCATTGATATATCCAAGTCAATTTATAAATAGACAAGGCTCAGAATGGTGTAATTTATCTCAAATTCACTCTGATTATGTGCGTATATCTTATCCATCAATCCCTCCTTTAGTTTTGCCATGGATGTATCCACAATGAGGAATGTCACCTGCTATATAAGCCACAGTTCAATTCCTAACGTATCAGTTCAGCTTGTGATGTATGAAGACAATAATGTGATGTTCCCTTACATATATGTTTCAACAATTATCCTTTTTCCAATTGTCCAAAGCATTATCTTTTAACTATATAGTTATTTCTTATTGTTTACATCATTCCCTGTAAACTATCATATATTCATATATTTACAAAAACAAACTCATCATCTTCTGCCATCAGAATCCGCATGAAATTTATTTTAAAAATGTCACTAAATTAAAAGATATTTTTTTTAATTTTTCCAGATTTCTTGCGGATTTTACCAGCAGAATTTACCTGTGAATTTTCTTGCGGATTTACCTGCAAAATTTACCTAGGGAAAATCTGCAAAAAAATAAATTTCCACGAACCTTATACTTGCATATTAAAATCCATAGTAAAATCTTTTCTTGCGGATTTTTAGCCAAAATCCACAGGAATAAAACATTTTTCTTGTAGTGTGATAATGTGATGATCAGAAATTGGTTAAAAGATTGGGTTACATTAATATAAGTTGAATTTGAAGTTTAACCTATTTAAATTGTTGATTTAGCTTGAAAATTGAAAATGGGTATTTTGAGGTTGGAGACTAAGTATGAAAATTAAGATATTGATTTGATTGGGACACTTTGAGGATAATAATTGAGTTAAATGTGTTAGTTGAGCTAGTTGCATTGAAGTTTGTTGTTGGAAGGATAGGATTGAGATTTTTGTGGAGAATTGGATTGTTAATGTCTTAGTAACTTATAAAATAAGTGGGCAGATCTTAGCACGCATAAAGAGGATATAAGGATAGAGAACCTCCAACCTATACTGTATGATCATACACCCATTTGTGTTAAAAGGGTCCATGACACCCAGTTATTCACGAGTGGGAACCCATGCTCCAATCTTGTGATCTGTGTATTTTTCTCAAGTTGCTACAAGTTGTAAGCGAAAGTACTAACACATGAATTCAGTAACAAGAAATAAGGCAGGGAAGTAATATGGGAAATCTAATGAATAAGAGAACACGCATCATGTTATTATTGACCCATGTGACCCTTGTGATAATTGTGTTATATCTTGTGATAATGGTGAAATATCTTGTGAAACATGATTATACATGCTTAATATATCACAATTGAAGAAGTACTAACTAGATCCAACCCACATTATTAAGCATTAAGAGGTCAGTCATAAGAGAACTAGACCTATTAAGTGAAACCAAAGTGAATCTTAGATGTTCAAGACACACAATTTTGGCACAAGACAATCCAACTACTCAAGATCTTCTGCACAGGCATGTCGACAAAAGTGACTTGGGAAATGGAGTAAAGGTTAAAGCACAAAATTCCCCAGTTATTAACAGAAGCTTTACCCTCTCATCCATCTTTGCTTGAATTTTGGCTTCAATATTCCTAAAGATGTGGCAAGTGTTTGTTGATTTAGCATCGTTTGAGTTAGTTTTTATAAATTTGAATCATTTAAAGGTATTTTTTAGAAACTCTTAGAAACCTTAAGGGGCTTCAGTAATAATAGAAGGTACTTTTTAGATAATTACAAGTAAGTTGAGAATGTTTGTTTGCCAAATTGATATATGAAGTTGTAGACTCATGGGTAGAGTCCTTCTAGTCATATTTTGGTAAGAATATTAGTAAGAGGTAACGATACGTGGGGATGGCAGTTAGTTATTAGTCTGTTAGTAACAGCGGGAACCATTAGTTCATTACTCACACAAGCATGAAAGTTATATATACGTGCACGTGTGGATTAAGACGGTGTGAAATAAAGTGATCAGAATTCCTTTTCCTTTATCTCTCTTTCTCTCTTTCTCTACGCATCAATGTTATATGTGGGGATGGCAGTTAGTTGTTAGTTTGTTAGTAACAACTAGAATCGTTAGGTCATTACTCAAGCTAGCACGAAACTTATATATACATGCACATATGTATTAAGATGATGTTAAATAAAGTAATCATAATTCCTTTTCCTTTTATCTCTCTTTCTCTACGCATCAATGGTATACATGGGGATGGCAGTTAGTTGTTAGTTTGTTAGTAACAGCTGGAACCGTTAGCTCATTACTCATGTTAGCACGAAAGTTATAAATACGTGCATGTGTGTATTAAGATGGTGTGAAATAAAGTGATCAAAATTCCTTTTCCTTTTATCTCTCTTTCTTTGTACATCAATGGTATCAGAGCTGATCTTTTGACCACCATTGCCGCTACCACCGAAGGCCGTCGATAAGACGATCCTCATTGCTGGCACATAATTAAGGCAGCTAAAGCATCTTTCTACTATTAAAGAATATGTATGACAATTTGAAAGTGTACTACCATATACATACTTGCCTGAGTCCACAGCTATGAGGATATTCATCAATGGACTTCCACCGAAGCTCCAGGGTTTTGTTTGATTCTTTAATTCAAGCCGTCTTTCCGTAGCAATTTGTTTTGCCAACATTCATAATGATATGGACCGAAGTTGACCCAGCCACAAGAATCAATTGCGAAAGATGATGACCTAGATCAAGGCGACCTACAAGTGCAAGAAACTGATTACAACAGAAAAGCAATGGACGAAGATGACGGTGTTGATACAAAGGGTTTTGTTCGATTCTTTAATCCAAGCCATCTTTCCGTAGAAATTTGTTTTGCCAGCATCCATAATGATACGAGCCGAAGTTGACCCAGCCACAAGAATCAGTTGTGAAAGATGATGACCAAGATCGAGGTGACCTACAAGTGCAAGAAACCGATTTCAACAGAAAAGCAATGGATGAAGATGACGGTGTTGATACAAATAATGTAAAAAACCAGCAACCAAACAATGAACACATCATAGAAGCATTGGTAGAGTTGAATGCTGGTGGTGAAGATGAAGAAAAATGTGAAAGAATCTTGAATCTGGAAGTCACAAATAGCAATTCCAAAGAACTAGAGGGCCTACACGGGATTGAGAGCATAGATGATGAATGCCATGTTATCAAGAAAGATGAATGAAGGATCGACAAACAAGAAAAGAAAACATACTCTTTTACTTGAAGACTAATCTTGCCATGATACAAGCCCTCCAGGAGAAGGTAATTGCTCAACCATGCAAGCCCTATTTGCTTTTGATGTTCACTAGCCACAATACGTACTTGCGAACCCAAAAGACGCTTTTAATACAATCTATCGGGAAGATTTCACACACATTGACTTCACAAACATCTTATATGCTCATTACTCGACCTATTATTGTATCAATGGGGGAGAAGTTCACATCACATCCCCCTTATGCGGTGATCTTTAAGGATCCGCTCCTTGCAACTCCAAACATGTCTCTATTTTTGGCTCACCCTGCTCTGTTCAGCCCTTAGTGCCTTTCTCAATGGTGATGTCTTCCAAACTGTGCACAAGAACATATTCCATCACAGCTGTTACTTCATTTCTCTTTCATGCTCAACTAAAGCGTTAAAGTCTGGTATAAAGGGGAAGTCATTGTTACCATCCACATTTGCTGACTTAAAAATACCAGATAGGAATGATGTCGCCAATTCCTATGCTCTGATCAATAAGCAACAGGAGAGATACCCACAGTTTCAGATCAAATTTTCTCAAGCTAGCCATTTCATATGACACTGATGGAAGCTTCGACCCATTAACTTGGGTACAAGGAACAATCAAAGTGTAATGAAAGATGAAAATGTCGTTAGCTTTGCCAAATTATAGAGATTGAGTAGGTGCTGCCTCTTCAATGAGATTTTAGCCATTGGCTTATCATTTCATATCTATTTTTGAGTTTTAATGACCTGATAATGGCGAAGGAAATGTACCTATTTTACATTGATAAAGTGTAGACAGGTGGCCAAGAACACAAATCAAAAGGGTCTATGAGGAAGCTTTGCTTTTTCTCTGACTCTTATCTAAACATGCATTGTACCCTTTTCATAGCCAGACCCTCCTTGAAGATTGCATAGGTATTGCTGTCCAGCCGTTCCCCATTACTACCGTAGAGTGCTCTGTTGGGGCCTATAAGCAACTATATGGGTTCAAGAGCTGGGTTGATTTGGAGACTGCCATTTCCTACGAGGATTTATGGGTTTTTGACGTTGAATAGTAAATCATGTGCATGGCCCTAAATCCAACTATTATTCTTGCATTCATGAATTTGTCTTTTTGCCTTCCAATTGTACTCATCCTTGAGGACAAGGATATTGTTTTAGGGGGAGTATTGATACGTAGGGATGGCAGTTAGTTGTTAGTCTGTTAGTAACAGATGGAACCGTCGCTTATTACTCACGCTAGCACGAAAGTTATATATGTGCACGTGCATATTAAGACGGTGTGAAATAAAGTGATCAGAATTCCTTTTCCTTTTATCTCTCTTTCTCTGTGCATCAAGTAACCAACCCAAACTTTTCATGAACTCTTTCATGTGCCATACTTGATATATCTATATATTGTCTGGAAAAAAACTTCTTAAAGGAGTGTTTTAGAAAAGCAACACTTTGCAAACTCTATTTTGAATTGTGTATATCTTTAAGGCTTGAATTTTAACTATAGTATATGAATATGAAACTATTAATATGATTATCAGTGGAAGATAGCTTGAATTTTAACTATGGTACATGAGATTATTACATGAAACTGTTAATATGATGATCAATGGGAGATGATTGTGAGTATAGTTATTTTTGTGACCAACTTGCTCAATATATTGCTTGAAATGAATCATCCTTATACATATGCCTTACTTATTCAATACTCTAATATTATGCAAATTAAAGCTCTCCTAAACTATTAAGTTGAGGATGCACAATACCGCACATGAAAAAAAATCTTCATCACAAACCAAGCTTAAGTTATCTTACAAAACTAGCCTATCCTTCAATAAGTCTTGTATGTTATCATTTGCATATGCATTATTTAAAGTAATTGAGAATAATTTACTATTAATACCCCATTCTATCAAGTACTCATGATTAACTGGTGGTTATCAAATGCCACAGTTAAAGGTTGGAAAATAAATTATTTCGGTATTTTCTTCCAAAAATCTGGTTCAACATACGCTAAGTGGTAGCTACTTCTCCCTGATAGTCCTAAGCTCTTAGTCATTATGAAGGAATGTCATGCAATATTTTACCAAGTGCTGTTAAAAGGCCCCATGGCTTTCACTGACTCTCCTTTTGACTGCTACAACAAATGGATTATTCACTTCTCCTAGAAGATCCCATCAATGTCAATGTCTCTGATTAAAGCTCCTACCAATATGGCAACCTCTTCCTACTCTCATCCTTTGGATCTCAATAAGGATCCAATAATCAATAACTTGGAGACCTTTCTGAAGAGTGATCTTAGAAGGAAGCGTCAAAAGGAAGCTTGCCTATCTCTAAATTATAATGTAAAAAAACCAGGATGTTCTCTAGAAAGGAAAAGGAATTTTCCTCAAAAGAGCTTCCAAAGGATCCATGAAAATCTTAAGTTGGAACTATTGGGGTTTCATGAAAACAATGGTTGTTTAGAGGTGTAGAAGACTCATCAATTATCATAAACTAGATATTGTATTCCTAACTGAAACCAAGACTTATGTATCATCTGCAAATGTAAACCTCTTTTATCTTTAGTTTTTCCTAATTATGTAGGCACAAATGCTTTTAACAAGGGAGGGGGTGCCATTTTAGGCTGATCAGTGGGTTTCAACGAGAATGTTATTGATATATCTCTTTCAATACGAATGTTATTTATATATCTCCAATCCTTTTCCATTGTAAGATCTTAAGTAATGATAACTCCCCTTCCTTTTATGCTTCGTTCATCTATGGTCTCCTTCTACTTCTTACAAACATTTTTTGTGGGATTGGGTAAGCTCAGTTAAATTGGCATTGATACAACTTGGCTATTCATTGGAGATTTTAATCAAATCCTTTCCCATGAAGGCAAACTAAGCTCTCATGGCTCTTCCACTGGTATCTAAGATTTTGAAGATTGCATTGATGAATGCAACTTGATTCATCTAGCCCAACACGATCCAACTCTCACTCAGAATAACAATAGAAAAGGTATCTTCAATGCTCTTGAAAGATTGGATAGGGCATTCTGTTCCTCAAATTGGCTCATATCTTTTGACAATAGTCATAGCAAAACACTTCATATCATAGCTTCAGAACACAACCCTATTATGCTATCTATAGAAATAATCTTGAAATGTATCACTTTTGGGTTTAGGAACTGTCTTAAATCCACAAAGCCTAGACAACCCTTTCATAGTTATTTCAAAAATTAACTCAAAAGTTGTTTAAAAATAAAAGGGTTAAGCCCAAGCAATAATGTAATCTCTTCCGCCCAATTCAGGAAGGAGGACTTGGAATCAGACTTACATCATCTTGATTTAACAATGCTCTAATGTCGAAATAAACATGGAGAATTTTTAACATCTCTAGATGAATCTTTGATGGGAAGTACTTTAAACTCAAGTACTTAAACCACTCAAAGAAATCCCTTTTGAAACAACCCTACAATTCTTCCTATGTAAGGAAATGAATTTTACATCATTCATATTTAATCCTCAAACACCTCAAATGGAATATTTGGTTGCCCATGCAAGATAAATTATCATACGAGAGTAGGATTCTTTTGATGGATAATTTAATAATGCATAATCCCTCTAGCTAGAATCAAATATCATGAAACACTTCACTAATCCAATCATTTTACTCTCATGATATTGCAAAAAAAAATTACCAATTCTACAATATCTATTACTAGCCATGATGACTATCTATACTGGGTAGGCAATAGGGGAAGGTAAGTACAAGAAAAAGAGATGCTTAGGAACTAAAGATGCTTTTTAGAAGTTATTATGCTCCATATCCCTTTTGGTCAAGTACTTATTGTAATATCCACCCTTTTTCTGTAAATTTGAAATAAATGCTAAATCAATAGCTATGAGATAAGAAAAGGCCCAGAGAAAAAATAAAGAACATGAAGAGAGGAAGCCAGTGGACTAGAAAGACTACGGGTAAGTTAATCCTAAGGCTTTGAAATTTCTAAATATAAGCCAGGGACATAAATGTCATTAAGTATAAAGACCAAAGGCAAAATGGTTATTGGGCATAAAAGGCTAAATCAATAGTCAAAAGTTGAGTTAGAGCCCATAGATAGAAAGCACGGAAAAAGATGACGCCGATGGTCTGGAAAACCCAAAGTCAGACCTAGCCTAACGGGTGAAATTTTATAAGAACTCAGCAGTTAAGCATGCTCACTCTGGAGTAGTGTAAGGATGGGTGACCTTCTGGGAAGGACCCAGATTACATGAAAAGATTAAGGACATAAAAGTCAAGGTCAATCTTGGTATTTTGAAAAGTTAGAAAAAGTAAGGGTAATGGGTAAATAAGAGAAAGTGTAAGGGCATTTTGGTCATTTGACAAAGTCAAAGTTCAAGCCAAATTCAAAAAGTCAATTGTTGACCAAAATATCAGAAAAATTCACAGATGCCCAAAAGATAAAGTAGAACTCAATGATTAACTGAAATTTGACAGATTGTCAAAATTTGGCCTAGATATCTGTTTAGAGAATTTTGAAGGTAAATCCGTCGAAAATAATTATTTAAGGTATTAGGAGACCTCAATTAGTTGAGTTCAAGGTATAGAAAAATAAAGTGAATTTTCTAATAATTCATAAAATTATTGCCTAGTAGACGATAAAGGCGTTTTCCTAGAATGGAGAAAAAAGGACCCAAAAATCCTGAAAAAGGGATTTTATTTAAAAATTAATTACGGATATTCTGAAAGGGAATTTGGGTAAAGGAAAAGGGCTAGGACATCAGTGAAAATTATAGTAATTTTTAATGCCATAAAAATAAATTTTCCGTTGAAAGTACTTTTTTAAGGATTTTGATAGGATAAAATTACCCAGTTAATTTTGGATGAATTTCAGGGGTATTTTTGGATAAATATTTCACCATATTAGTAAATGAATTATGGAGATTAAAAGAGGAATAAAAATATCCAGAAAAGTGGAGAAAGATATACCGGAATAAAATTATGTTTACCAATAAAAAGTGTAATCAGTAAAACTAATCGAATGGAATTTAGTTTGGTTAGTGTAACCAAAGCTCCAACCAGATTTTTAACCCCATGTGCAGCCATTATTACCACTTTATGAAGACCAATAAAGAGAGAACACATGTTGGTGTGGTGGTTTAATATGAGCCCTTAGATCAAGTTGAGATTTTAAGACTAAATCTCAACCATTCAAGCATTATAACTTGTTTTATTAAAACATAAAAATCTCCTCTTCCTCCTCCTTGAATTACCGTAATTCTCTCCCCTCCCAAGCTACAAAATTTCATCATTCTTGAGCTCCCAAGAAGAAGAAGAAGAGCTCCACACACAAGGTAAGTTTCAATCAACCAAACCAACCTATTTTCCTAAGCTTTGCAACATCCTCTACAATTCTATTGGCTTAGATTTTTAATTAATCATCTCTTTTGTGAGAATGAAAAGTTAAAGAGAAGGATTTAGAAGAAACCAAAGGTTGCAAAAGGGTTTTCATGTGGAGGAATGTGAGTGATCAAGATGGGATTTGTCCCTCACATTAGTTGAGAGATATTACTGGGCCCTCGATAAGTGAGTCTGAGAAATGTATGGCCATACTGTAATGAAAAGGGGTTTTTCGTTGCTTTGATCGGACTACTCAGGGATTGAGAAAGTAATGGTCGGGAATAGGAGGATGACGTCATCCATACCTCATCCTTGACCGAGATATCGCGTGACAAAAGGGACGTGATGTGGTTGCATAAAAGGTTACGTCGTGTTAACAATCCCTGTATGATTTGGGTAGTCGTAATGTCTTGCTGAGACCGCTTACGACTTGTGGATTATGGTGAGATTAGCCCACTGCCAACTTTATATGGGCCTACAAGGTCGCACACAAGAACAGCCCAACATAAGCTTTATTTCTAGGGGTTTATTTCAATTTTAAATATATATGTATATATGTTGAAATTCAAAATTGCACAATATTATATAAATAATATTTGTGTGTGTTAGTTTAATTTATTTGATAACTTAAATAACTAGCATCAATTTAATTTATAAAGATAAATTAAATCTGTTGGCTCATTATTTGGATTAATTAAATGGATATGATTTGATCAGATCAATTTAATCCAAATTAAGATTGCAAAATTCGAATTTCACATTTTGAATTTCAAATTTCAAGATTAGATCTAGAATATCTTTTGAAATCTGAATTTCAAGATTAGATCTAGAATATCTCTTGAAATCCGAATTTCAAGATTAGATCTAGAATATCCTTTTGAAATCCGAATTTTAAGATTAGATCTAGAATATCCTTTTGAAATTCAAAATTCAAGATTAGATCTAGAATATCCTTTTGAAATTAAAATTTGAATTTTTCAATATTAATAAAATATTAATCCTTGATTATGATGCACTCTATGAGCTTTATAAATATAAGTACTTGTGAACAAAAGAGGCATCCCATTCTGAATTTAAATTAGCTCTTGAGCCACAAGATCCTAGAGAGAGAGTGAAACAAAGAGGCGCTAGCACGCTGCTGTTGTTGGAGACTATTCGCGTGGAACCTGGTAGAGGGAGGCGATTGAAAGAAAGTTAGCTCCTCGTGATCGGAAGAAAGAGTGCAGAAGGTTGTGGAGGTTGAAAAGATCCAGACGCAGAGGAAGGGACAATCTCAAAATGCAAAAGGTACGCCTTCATCTCCTCGATCTAAACGCCTTTGACAGATCCGAATTTAGGATTAGAAAATTTTAAATTCTGCTGCTTGTATATCCTAATCCCAACACTTCCCCCTCTATTGGGAAGCATCTCTTTTGTACATTTGCCCTGCTACTCTTTCTTGTAGATACCACTTGTCTCTTTTGTTTCTTTTGTCTCGACCTTTATAAAGGCCTTTCTGAGCCATTTAATCTCCCACTCAGATCGATATATTGAGACGATTTGAGATCAGTAGATTGATCTGCACTACCTTTTTTTTGTCTCTTAAAAAGATATATTGTTCGATCTATCTCTCCTCTGCCAGGAAACTCACTTTCCATAAATACAGCGTCCCTAGATTTAATTTCAATTACAGTTCCATCTTCGTTTTCACTTATGAAAACGTATCCTTTTGATTCTTTTGAGTATCTTATAAAGATACACTTCTTTCCTCTAGGGCCTAACTTCCCATACTTTTGGGAATCATCATGAACATAAGCAACTGACCCATATGGTCTTAATATACTTGGATCTGGCTTGCGTTTCGCCCATAACTCATAGGGTGTGGAAGTAACTGCTTTTGAGGGTACACGGTTAAATATAAAGGCTGCTGTTAACAAAACATCACCCCAATACAAAATTGGCAGCTTGCTTAGGCCGTCATCAACTTAACCATGTCTAGAAGAGTTCTATTTCTTCTTTTAGACACTCCATTTTGCTGCAGAGTGTCAGGGATAGTTACTTGCCTAATTATCCCCTTTCTTCACCTAGCTCTTTGAACTGATCGGCTAAATGTTCACGATTTTGGTCAGTACGTAATACTTTAATTCTACATACCATTTGATTCTCTACCTCATACATGTATTGTTTAAAAACAATCTAGTGCTTCATACTCATGTGAGATCAAATGGACATGACTATATCGTGAAAATTCATCAGTAAAGGTAATAAAGTACCAAGCTCCGTGCCTAGCCCTCACACTCATGGGACCGCATATACCAGAATGGACCAAATCCAATGGATTGTCAGCTCTAGTTCTTGTACCAAAAGATTTTCTAGTCACCTTGCCAGCTAGACAATTTTCACACAAGGCCATTTCCATGTTTGGAACTTCACCTAGTAAACCTTCCTTTGCTAGTTTAATCATTCGATTCTAGCTTATGTACCCTAGTTTAGCACGCTAGATATTCGAGTCAACGGTTATATAGGAGGAACTAACGAAACAGTCTTGTAAGTTAAAATCACCAACAACATACAAGAAGAAGATATAGGTTTAATTATAAAAGTGGTACTTGATACATAAGAAATGTGTGAATTCACATAATTCACTAGTACCATTCTAGGTCATTTCGCTCAAGAAAATCCCTCACGAAGTGACCCATCCTCGGATCAGGCATAACATTTGACCTTTTCCAGGTCAACTTGCTTCATGCCACCTTTAGATCCTTTCTTCTTAAATTGGTTTCTGCCCTGAAATTAGGGACAACCTTTCTGCCTTTTCCACAAAGTTTCTTGCCCTTCTTAAAATCAGGCTTGGCATTGGAAGGGCCTGCATCCTCGGTGTAATAGGCATGCCCAAAAGTCTTATATGCCTCCAAGCGTTTATCCTCAATCTTAAGGTGCTTCTCAACATCATCAAAAATAATTTTATCGTTATGGGTTAAGTTGACTTTCATATAATCCCAATAATAAGGAAGTAATCTGATTACACCCTGCACTTGCTGCTCATCAGTCAGTGTATCTCCAGCTTCCTGGAGCTCCCTAATCATATTTGACATGTCTCGAAGGTGCTGCTTCATGATTGTATTACCTCAAAACTTATATGTGTCAAACTTGGTCTTTAGCCTCCTAAGTTTGGTGGTTCACATACCACCAAACTTATCTATGAGGGCTGCCCCCTGGCATGTGCAGTTGGATGTTTTTCATACTGGCACATTGGGTCATTCTCTATTGTGCCCAGCAGAGAGACTCTTGCAATACTGTTTTTCTCTTTCCATACCTGGCATAACTCCAGGTTCCTTCTGTGCTGGGTGTAGTCCCCGCTTCAGGTTCCACCAAAACGGTGGTAAGTGGCTCAAGGGCCTCCTGATCCTCTAATATATACTGCACCTTAAGGTGCCAGATATCTCAATTGTCACCATTCAACTTATCCCCTTCATTCAATTCGGCAATTATGCTTTTTATTGTTATTTCCTAGTCTAAGGTGACGAGATATTTTATCAATAGATGTTTTCTCATAGAGCTAAGTTCTTAGCGATTATGTAGCACATCACAGTATACAATGTCTTATACTTATATTATTCTTAACAAGAATATAATTTGATCACTAGATCTGTAATCAGGAGAATACGTTTGTACCTCCTATCACACAAACACTAGTAACTACATTATTTCTTTCAAGAATTTTATATAAGTACTTCTTGAATCACCAACTTTTAGAAGTCTCATTTTCTAAAAGCTCCCACTTATTAAAAGTGTAACAAGATGACATATCATGTGAATAACAATAGCAATTTTACAACAATTCACATAAACTAAATATGTCACAATTTACAATACATTTATTCACAACTATACACCACATCATGTTCAAACACATTAACAAAACATAGAGGGTAAGCACATAAATCTAAAGCACAATACGTCACACATTAACAAAACATAGAGGGTAAGCACATAAATCTAAAGTACAATACATCTTTAGATATTTGCAATACAATAATCGACTATTTATTCACTCAATCTTTTAAAGTATTGGTTTTTTTAAGCATAAATCTCATTGTTCTCTTTACTACATCAACCCACACGGTTGTTAATGTGAATGTGCTTGCAGCTCTAACTGCTGCATGACATTTCATCATGCTATTCATATAGAATTCTGCAGTTTTATTATCACTTATGCTATTTACATAGTTCGCAATGAAGCCATAGATGATTTTTATGTTTTTTTAAACTCTGTCCGTTCTCATTGAATTATATCCAGCTATTGTCGCAGCCATAGTAGGGGAAAAAGGTTGATCGATTTCTTGGTCACATTCTTAAGGTTTTGAATTAAATGAGAATGAGGACTTTGGACTTGGGTTAGAGTAAACCTCCTGAGGTTCCTCTTGATCTCTCTTAAGGTTCTGATCAGGATCCTCTTCTGGATCCTCTTGGAGTTCTTCTTTAGGTTCCTCTTGAGGATCTTTCTCAGGATCCTCATCAAGGTCCTTTGCATACAGTTCATCCTTAAAAAACCCTTCAAATTTTTTTTTTAGGATCCTCGCTATGAACATGTTCATCAACATAGTCAATATACACTGGTTCGTAAGACAGTATTTCAGTGCTATCTAAGGTCTCTTGTACCATTACTTCAAAAAAAATTGATTTGAAATTATTACATTGAAAAATTTTCAAATAATCAGTAAGCACTGATTTTCTTCAAAAACAAATCCTAAATTGCCTCTAAAATAGGCAAATAGTATATCAAAATGAAGATATTAAATTTTAGGATTTTTAGGAACAGATCGCGTCTCAATTGGAGGTCAAACTCTCCTGCACGCGCCTCGGATAGATTAAATTCTAAAAAATTCAAAAAATGGAGCAAAACCCACTCTCGGCGGAGGTGCGTGACGTGCACGTGCCACCATACAGGCACCTTTTCAAGTTATGCACCGTCTCATCGGTCTCCTCGCGCTGTTGCCTATCTAGTGTTGTAGTCCAAGTGTCCCACGGCATAACGCACCACGTGTCCTTTTCTCCTTTTATTATTATTTAAAATATAAATATTTCTAGTTTTGTTTTATTTCCAAAAAGGGCGTCTGGCACAGCTCGTAAGGCATCAAGACATTTATTCACTAGTCGCATGTTCGAATCCTGGCTGAGGCGTTCATGCATTCTTTTTTGGGCTTGGGTTTATACAGCCCAATACTTTTTTTTGTTTTTTTGAATGGTTTGGGCCTCTCTGGTCCAACCCGCATATTTTTCGAATTTTCTGAAATGGGCCTCTCATGGCCCAATTCTTAATTCCCTTTATTTTTTTATTATTTTTATATTTTTTTGAATATATAGAGGGTAAAACGACAACGTTTTGTACAGGGTCGGGTTAACCTACCCGATCCTAATCCGTCTTGAGACCCGGTTCCCATGCTGTCACCAATGTTTTTTATAAAACGCGAAATGACGCCGTTTAAGTTGTCTTCAACCTCCAGCCGGGTCTCTCTAACCCGACTGGATCAAACGGGTCGGGTCCGACCTGTTTTCCTTCATTTCTTCGCCATCTGATGTCCGTTTTTCACGTTCTTAGTGTCCATTTCTTCGTTTTGATGAGATCTACACAATGGCAGTACATTTGAAGCCTGGAACCCTTTCTTTTTCTGGAAAAACTTGATGAAATTTGCAAGGCATTTTTTCTTCGTAAATCCATCGTCCGGTGTCCGTTTTCGCATTTTAGGTCTCCATTTTCTCGTCTTGACGAGTTCTACATGATGGGTATGTTTTCTAGACCTATAAATGTCATTTTTTTGTTTCTCTTTGGCATGAGGCTTTAACATATACATAAATGCACAGACATGCAGAGATTTCAACACATACATACGGGAAAGCACTATAACTTCTTTAGATAACAAGGCATAATTGAAATCTCAAAAACATACATAATTGTTTATGCGCACAGTAGTTCATAGACTTGCAGAAAGGGAAATTCATGTTTGCTCAGTGAAAAAATTGCCTCGGAAACCTATAAGCTCTGATACCACTGAAGGATTTCGGGCATACCTGTAGACCGATTGAGAGATGCATGCTTCTACAGATACCCACACGGAACTCATATCATAATAGTGGATCCAAATATAAGACACATCAAATGCACCAAGAAGAGGGAGGGAGCTTTCACAGAGAAAGAGGAGCAGGAGAAAACTTTGGAAGAGAGAGCAAAATGGTCAGTTCATCTTACTCACGTATGTAGTTGTTCCCTAAATAAAGGGATAGAAAAATTGTTCCCGCTTCCATACTTCACAACTGTTCCCACGCATAATTTAATTTTAATTTTCAAATTTAGACTTTTGGGGAAAATTACAACCTTGTTCCCACAAGCTTCCTCATTTACATTTTTTACCCCAAAATAGGCTTGGGCCTAATCCACTAAGGGTGACCCATATTCCAACATACCAAATGAACAGTAACACATTTTTTTTTTGAAAAATTTTCAAGTTCACTTCTTTAGTCAATTTAAGTTGTCCAAGGCCTTAAAGTGGTTCAATAGTGATCTCATATGAATCTTATAGGGGAAAATAAGGAGTGTTACACTTATTGCTCATATGGAAGGTTCTAAGCAGTGTGTTGCCCATCAATGGACATTCTTAGAAATCATCACGTACCAGTCTCAGGGCAATGTTTGTTTGGATGCTGTGAACCTCAAATACTTCTCCATACTTTAGTCTCTTACCATTTCTCTCGTGCTATCTAATTTGAGTGCTTATATACAAGACTATCGGCCTCATATCTTCCTTCCTTTCAAGATTGGTTAAAGTACACCCTCATTTCCTTTCAAAGAGATAACTATGAAGAAAGTATCAAGACCATAATCATCATCCTGATAAACACTATTTGGATGAAAAGGAACTTGGCTCTACATGATGGAAAGTATCCTAATCCTCACAAAATTGTGGAGGAAATTTGGTTCACACTACAGATTTGCAATTTGGCGTTCCTTCCATATACATATAACTTCATGGTGCTACCATCAAATAAACCATCCATCTCCTATACAAGTCTAAATATCCCAGAGGATTCATGGTTATTAAAGCTTAAACCAAGCATAGATCGACAAGGCCCAAATAGTTCAAATCTATAGCAGCTTGTAATTATTTCTAGATCCTTTTCATTTGTATAATGGTAATTCTAGAGCTAAAATGTAATCCCTATACAAGACCACCTATCATGAGTTATTCAATACACACATATCAATGCCTTATTTTATGGCTTTTGCTTTTTTACTCGAAAATGGTGCACTCTAATACAGAAGAAACTCTTTGTAGAATTCGTAATAATTGGGATATTTTACAGGGGCCAACTTGTTCAAATTTTCAATTGTAAGCAACCTTAAGAAGGTGATAGTCTTTTCTCTCCTAAATGTAAAGGGTTCGTCTGGGAAAGCGGTGGATAAGTGTTTTTTATGGTTTACGAGGTAAATATATAAAGGAGATTATCTTAATTTACAGAAAAACACTGTTAAACGGGCATTTTGGGAGCACAAATGTTCTCCCAAATAGAAAAAAAGCCTGGCACTAATTTGGATTTTCAGGTCCACTCTTTTTGTGAAAAAATGAAGTGGGCAGTGTGTTGATGCCTTATTTTGATGATAACAAAATGATTTCAAGAATTATAAAGCTTAAATTGCTGATAATTAAGTGTTCTTAGTGTTTGTCAAGTTTATATGGCAGTATTGAAGAATACTTGAGTTCTGTGTTTTAATACTCGAGTATCAATGGTTTTCATAAGTTTAAAATCATTACTTTCAAGCAACACTTGAGTTTTGTTGAAAGTGTTGACAATACTCGAGTTCTTGTTTTCAATACTCGAGTATTAGAGGATAAAAATGTTTCTGAAATCCAACACTTGCAAAACAAATTGCCATCAACCAATCATATTTACACAAAATCGCTCAAGCAAGCATTGTTGATGCCTTATTTTGATGATAACAAAGTGATTTCAAGAATTATATAGCTTAAATTGTTGATGATTAAGTGTTCTTAATGAAACACTCGAGTTCTGTGTTTTAATACTCGAGTATCAATGTTTTTCATAAGTTTAAAATCAATACTTTCAAGCAACATTTGAGTTTTTGTTGAAAGTGTTGACAATACTCGAGTTCTTGATTTTAATACTCGAGTGTTGTAAGTTAAAAATGTTTCTGAAATCCAATACTCTAGGTGAAAACTCAAGTATTGAGATGAAGTGTTGCAAACACTCGAGTGATAATTTTGAATACTCGAGTATTGGTGTTAAAATGTGTTTTGAAAGAATACTC